>CAJVPV010001258.1:0-16642 GCA_910591835.1 Acaulospora morrowiae
CAACCACCTAAGCAGCTTAAGGAGTATCGCCCTCCGGTGGGCTCCTTCTAAATCTATGTGAAGGCAGGGAAATATCAACTTTCCTTGCCAAGAAGTATCGTCCTTCATTCATAGTGTCGAAGGAGTCGTAAGCAGCTTAAGAATTATCCCACTCCGGTGGGCTCCTAAATCTATGTGAAGGCATGAAAATATCATCTTTTCTTGCCAAGAAGTATCGTCCTTCATTCATAGTATCGAAGGAGTCGGAATTTCGTTTCAATACAACCACCTAAGCAGCTTAAGGAGTATCGCCCTCCGGTGGGCTCCTTCTAAATCTATGTGAAGGCAGGGAAATATCATCTTTCCTTGCCAAGAAGTATCGTCCTTCATTCATAGTGTCGAAGGAGTCGTAAGCAGCTTAAGAAGTATCCCCCTCCGGTGGGCTCCTAAATCTATGTGAAGGCATGGAAATATCGTCTTTCCTTGCCAAGAAGTATCGTCCTTCATTCATAGTATCCAATGACCAGCTTTATTATCTGATTTTGCATAGCACCAGTAACTAACTTGTTTGTTTCAGTTTTTCAGAATCTGGCATTGAAGGAAGACGTGAAATCTTTTTGGCAGTAAGTCGAACTTGAAAGGATTGAAATAGAAACACAGGTTCAAAAGAAAAAGCTGGATTTGAGTATGGTATGCATTTGTATAACTTGACTTCCACAAGAGTATAACAATGATATTAGAAAATATTAATTATAGTTAATATCTTAAACCCTTTTAGGTCGCTTAAGTAATAAAGCGCGATTCTATAGTACTATAGTATCTGAAAAGTTGAAGTCTAATATATTAAGTAATTTCGAATAGAAGAATAAATATGAAGGAAATAAAGAAAATATAGGTTTAATTTTAACTTTTTAGTTTTTTATTCTTAGTTTTTTTATTTTTTTATTCCATTTCTATTTTTTAATTTTAAATTTCCGTTTTTTAATTTTTAATTTTTTTTTTAATTATATTATTAAATAAATTATTGATTTTTGATAGGTTAATTTAATTTTACATTATAAATTGTTTAATTTTAAATATAAATGATTTTTTTTTTTGAATAAATAAACACCATTTCTTTATTTATTTGTATATTACAAGATATACTATACATTTAAAAAGAAACATCTTTTACATGCAAATTGCAATAAGTTAAATGCTAGCTTGTCTACAGTAATTATCTAACTTCTATTAGAAAAGAAATTTAAAACTAGTATATTAATTAAATAATACTGAACAGCTATAAATGTTTACTTAGAGTTGTTTTGGGAGATAATATTATGGTAATTAGAAATGAAATTGGAAATGTATATTGCAAAATTAAAATTGTTATGGATTAATATTTTTGTAACTAGTATAAAAATATTGACTGTAATATTATTGGATAAAAAAGTCAAGTTAGTATTATAATAGGAAGAAATATTGATTAATAATGTATTGATATTGTGACTATTATTGTTATTATTATTATTTTTGTTATTTTTTGTTTTTAATGTTTTATTTTACTTAATATCAGTAAATCAAAAAGTGTTTGCTATATTATAGCAGGATTTTCATATAAAATTGTAAGGTAATATTAGAGCTTCAGTAGATACTTTAATTCAGTTATAAATATTAACTATTAAGAAAATATTGATAATAATTCCATATATTAATTTTATTACTTGTTATATATTAGAAATTAAATAATTGTTATTATTTGAATGAAGTATTAAGTTAATTAAATCTATAATTTGCTTGGTTTCTTCCCTAGCTTCAAAGCAATTGAAGGTATAGAAGATATTTTTTGAGCAGAAGTTATATTTAGAACAGTATAGATCTTTATAATATTCAGAATATAGATTGTAAAGAAATTTTTGTATAGAAAGGATATTTAAAATAGTTTGATTCTAAAGACTATCAGGTTACTGTAGTTATTGTAAATTAATTATTTTAAAACCAAAAATACTATAAAACTGATTGAATGTTTTAAATATAAACAAGCTCTTACAAATTATATAAGATTTAATAATATTAAAGATTTTTTTATACCATATTGAACAACTTTCCAGATTCATATTGTTTATAATAAGATTTTCTAAAAAATACTGTATTTTGTTTAACTCAAGTGATTCAAAACATGCCCAATTTAATTATCGGAAAAGTTACTACCGGGAATTTAGTGGCAATATTAAAAATATTGCATGAACGTCTAACAGAACTGCATAAAGAAGATAATGAGGTCGAACTCTGCGAATTATTACAAGCAATCTGTCCGATATTGGATGCTATGGTGCGGATAGGCGTTAAAGGTATCGATCGTGAGAAGCTGCATGCGCCATTATATCAACAGCTTAAAGAGCTAAAAGATAATCCAGTATTAGCTTACCATGCACGTTACGCCTGCCAGACATTGTTGTACATCCCAAGTGATGAGAAATTATGGCAACAAGTTATGCGTCAAACTTTTAAATTTGCTAGTGGAACCATTAATTTAGTTAATGCAATTAGAAGTTTAGACCCAAGTAAATTCCTGGATACTTTTAAAGATTTCAGTGAAGCATTTGGAGGCTTTGATAATATTGCAAGTAGTATTCGAGAATTAGTCGAGACAGTTCAAACATCAAGAGAAGGGACAAAAGATATTCGTCAAGGAATAGGATTTGAACAGACAAGACAGTGGTATTTAGCTCTACAATTTGTAGATATTTTCATTCAAGAGAACCATTTAATAAAACTCGAGCAGTTTGTTCGCCAAAGTCCTTATAATAAAAACAAATGGTTTTTAATAGGTCTGTGCCAACGCTTAGGACATATTGCCTGTACACAACGAGATTTAAAGATACAACAAGGCGCAGTTAAGTTTTTAGGTGATCTTTTTCAAAACGAAACCCAATGGGGACAATACTCAGAAGTTAAAGAGTGGGTATTGGCAATCTTACGACATTTAGAGAGCCAAGACAATGAAGTTTTAAAAAATTGCGCTAAGACGATGGTTAAAGTTGCTCCTCGTGAGGATGCATATAATTCTTCAATATACGTGCCACCTATAATGAATTCTGCAAAGCAGCCTGAAATTAATTCCAGACTATTATTTGAGGCCCGTTTAAAATTATCACAAAATTTAGCGTCGAATCTCACAGAACCACTGGCAGAAATAAAAGAGGAATATTTAAGTGAACTTGAACAAGACGAAGAGATTAAAGATGCATTAGGATTGTATGCTCCACCAAAGGGAAAGTGGTCCCCAAATACCACGAACTCTTTTGACTTGAAGACAGAAGTTGACACTTTCTTAGCTTCAGAAAAAAAGGTTCTGTTGCTTCTAGGTGATGCTGGTGCTGGAAAGTCGACTTTTAACCGTTACCTTACTCGATGTCTTTGGGAGGATTATTCATCAAAAGATAAGATAGATAATAAGCATATCCCGTTGTTTATTTCGCTTCGAACTATAGAAAATCCTAATGAGAAAGTAATTCAAAAATATTTAAAAGAGGCAAGATTTTCTGAGGAAATTATTGAAAACTTGAGAAAAAACTGCAAATTCGTGTTTATATTAGATGGATACGATGAGATCAAGGATCAACAATCAAATTTTTATGATAAAAATAAACTTAGTCAGTGGGATGCCAAAGTTATTATTAGTTGTCGACCAGAATATTTAAGTACGAAGTATCAAAAAAAGTTTATTCCTAATCATAACTCTGGACTTTTTCAGGAAATATGGTTAGCTCCTTTTTCTGAAGAGGAAATTCGAGAATATATTAGAAAATACGTCGAAAAACACAAGGATGTAGCCCAAAATATATGGAATGTGCAAAGTTATGAAACCGTTTTAAATAGTATTCCTAATTCAGATCAATTATTTGGTAACCCGTTTATCTTAAAGATTGCTATGCAAGTCATGCCAGTCCTATATCAACAAGAGAGTGAGAATTTGATAGAAACCATTACACGCTTAACATTATATAATGAGTTTGTGGAAAAATGGTTTGAGCGATCCCAGGACCGTTTAAGTCGCATTCAATTAGAAGAAAAAGAAAAAGAAGCCTTTAGAGAACTAGATAAAAATGATTTTACACAACATTGTATGCGATTTAATAAAGAATTGGCCGTTGAGATGTTTAAGGCCAATGAAATAGTAGTAGAGTATTCAGACGCAGATGATAAAAGCTGGCGTTCCGAATTCTTTGGATATAAAGATCCGGAGAAACAACTTTTACGTTATAACTCTCTATTAAGTCGCAATGGTAACCAATATCGATTTATCCACAAATCTTTATTCGAATACTTTGTTGCCCGATCAATCTATGAGTCGATATGTAAAGAGGATAACATCATTCTATTTGAAAAAAATTCAACACTACGTGATCTAGGAATAGTTCGTTTTCTAATCGAGTACGTGCAACAGGGTGGGAGTTCAAAAGATGCAAAACAGGCAAAAAAGTTCAAAGAGAATCTCTTCAAATTTATTGAGAAATCGAAAGAAGACGCTAATTTTGAAATCGCCGCAGCAAATGCAATCTCAATTTTAAATAAAGCTGGAATGTCATTTAGTGAAAAGGATCTAAATGGCATTCATATCGCCGGTGCGGATTAAAGTTATGGTTTGTTTCATTGTACTCGATTCAAAGAAGCAGATTTAATTAATATTAAATTTTACGGGGCATGGATGCAATATGCAGATTTTAGTGAAGCTAATATGACGGGCGTGCAATTCGGCAAATTTCCTTTTTTAGATCTTTAAAACGGGTGTTATTGCTGCTGCTATTCCCCAGATAAACGTTCTCTTGCCGTTGCTAATGAAAATGAGATTTTTTCTTTATAATGTCGAAACGTTAGAAAAAATACATACCAGATAGACGTTGCGGCTATGGTCTATCGAGAATTTAGATCTGAATCCACGAATTCTATATGAAAATGCTAGTAATGTTAATAGTGTAGCCTTCTCACCTGATGGAACTCAACTGGCATCGGGCAGCGATGACAAGACGGTGCGGTTGTAGTCTATCGAGAATTTAGACCTAAAACGACGCATTTTATATGAACATACTTCAATTGTTTATAGTGTGACCTTCTCACCTGATGGCACTCAGCAGGCATCGGGCAGCTGGGATAACACAGTGCGGCTGTGGTCTCTTGAAAACTTATATATGAATCCACGCATTCTAGATGGGCATACTAGTAATGTCAATAGTGTAGCTTTCTCACTTGATGGCACCCAACTGGCATCGGGCAGCGATGACAAGACGGTACGACTGTGATCTAAATAATAATCCGCGCATTCTAGATAAACATACTAGTGATGTTTATACTATAGCCTTCTCACCTGATGACACCCAACTAGCATCAGGCAGCGATGAAAAGACTGTATGACTATGGTCTCTCGAGAATTTAGATCTAAATCCGCACATTCTATATGGACATAGTAATTATGTTAAAAGTGTGACCTCACCTGATGGCATTCAAATGGCATCGGGCAGCGGTGACAAGACAGTGAGATTATGATATCTCGAGAATCTAGATCTTAATCCGCACATTCTAGATGGACATACTAATAAAGTTAATAGCGTGACCTTCTCACCTGATGGCACCCAACTGGCATCGGGCAGCGGTGACAAGACGGTGCGACTATGGTCTCTCGAGAATTTAGATCTTAATCCACACATTCTAGAAGGACATACTAATAAAGTTAATAGCGTGACCTTCTCGCCCGATGGCACCCAACTGGCATCGGGCAGCGATGACAAGACGGTACGACTGTGGTCTAAATAATAATCCGCGCATTCTAGATAAACATACTAGTGATGTTTATACTATAGCCTTCTCACTTGATGGCACCCAACTAGCATCAGGCAGCGATGAAAAGACTGTATGACTATGGTCTCTCGAGAATTTAGATCTAAATCCGCACATTCTATATGGACATAGTAATTATGTTAAAAGTGTGACCTTCTCACCTGATGGCATTCAACTGGCATCGGGCAGCGGTGACAAGACAGTGCGATTATAATTTCTCGAGAATCTAGATCTTAATCCGCACATTCTAGATGGACATACTAATAAAGTTAATAGCATGACCTTCTCGCCTGATGGCACTCAACTGGCATCGGGAAGCGATGACAAGACGGTGCGATTGTGGTCTATCAAGAATTTATATAGTAATCCGCACATTCTAGATGGACATACTAGTAATGTTAATAGTGTAGCCTTCTCACTTGATGGCACTCAAATGGCATCGGGAAGCGACGACAAGACGGTGCGACTGTGGTATTTCGAGAATTTAGATATGAATCTACACATTCTAGAAGGACATACTAATAAAGTTAATAGTGTGACCTTCTCACCTGATGGCACTCAACTGGCATCGGGAAGCGATGACAAGACGGTAGACTGTGGTCTATCAAGAATTTAAATAATAATCCGCGCATTCTAGATGGACATACTATTAATGTTAATAATGTGGCCTTCTCACCTGATGGCACTCAAATGGCATCGGGAAGCGATGACAAGACGGTACGACTGTAATATTTCGAGAATTTAGATATGAATCCACACATTCTAGATGGACATACTATTAATGTTAATAATGTGGCCTTCTCACCTGATGGCACTCAAATGGCATCGGGAAGCGATGACAAGACGGTACGACTGTAATATTTCGAGAATTTAGATATGAATCCACACATTCTAGATGGACATACTAATAAAGTTAATAGTGTGACCTTCTCACCTGATAGCACTCAAATGGCATCGGGAAGCGATGATAAGACGGTACGACTGTGGTCTATCAAGAATTTAAATAATCCGCGCATTCTAGATGGACATACTAATAATGTTAATAGTGTGGCCTTCTCACCTTATGGCACTCAACTGACATCGGGCAGTGATGACAAGACGGTGCGACTGCGGTCTGTCAAGAATATAGATAATGATCCGCGCATTCTAGATGGACATACTAGTAATGTTAATAGTGTGACCTTCTCACCTTATGTCACTCAAATGGCATCGGGAAGCAATGACAAGACGGTACGACTGTGGTCTATCAAGAATTTAAATAATAATCCGCACATTCTAGATGGACATAATAGTAATGTTAATAGTATGGCCTTCTTATCTTATGGCACTCAAATGGCATCGGGAAGCGATGACAAGACGGTACGACTGTGGTACTTCGAGAATGTAGATATGAATCCACACATTATAGAAGGACATACTAATAAAGTTAATAGTGTGACCTTCTCACCTGATAGCACTCAAATGGCATCGGGAAGCGATGACAAGACGGTGCGACTGTGGTCTCTCGAGAATTTAGATCTAAATCCGCACATTCTAGAAGGACACGGTGATGCAGTTAATAGAGTGACCTTCTCACCTGATGGTACCCAACTGGCATCAGGCAGCAAGGACGAGACGGTGCGGCTGTGGTCTATTGTGAATTTAGATTTGAACCCACGCATTCTAGATGGACATACTTCTAGTGTTTATAGTGTGACCTTCTCACCTGATGGCACCAAATTGGCATAAGACAGCTCAGACAATACTATGCGGCTGTGGTCTATCAAGAATTTATATCTAAATTCACGCATTATATATGGACATAGTTCTAGTGTTTATAGTGTGACCTTAACTAATGGCGCCCAACTGGCACCGGGCAGTGATGACAATACGGTGTAGCTGTGGTCTATCAATGATTTAGATCTGAATCCGCTCATTATAAGACATACCGATATCGTTTGGAGTGTGATTTTTCACCTGATGGTACCCAACTGGCATCAGGCAGCGAGGACGAGACGGTGCGGCTGTGGCCTCTCGAGAACTTAGATAAAAATACTCATTCTGTATGGACATACTAGTAGTGTTAATAGTGTGACCTTCTCACCAGATGGCACCCAATTTGCATCGGGCAGCAATGACAAGACGGTGCGACTGTGGTCTATCGGAAATTTAGATAATAATCCGCGCATTCTAGATAGACATACTAGTAATGTTAATAGTGTAGCCTTCTCGCCTGATGGTACCCAACTGGCATCGGGCAATATAGACGATACAGTGCGGCTGTGGTCTATCGAGAATTTAGACCTGAATCTACGCACTCTAAATGGGCATACTTCTATTGTTTATAGTATGACCTTCTCACCTGATGGCACCCAACTGGCATCGGGCAGCTAGGATAACACAGTGCGACTGTGGTCTCTCGAGAATTTAGATCTGAATCCGCGCATTCTATATGGACATTCTAGCGATGTTAATAGTGTAGCCTTCTCACCTAATGGCACCCAACTGGCATCGGGCAGCGATGACAAGACGGTGCGGCTGTGGTCTACAATATCTGGTAACTGCGTAGCCATTATATACTTTTCCGGTGCGGTTATGGATCTTGATTGAAAGAATACAAATACGGGTGACCTTTTATTAACGGCTGGTTTTGATAATGTCATTCGTTTGTGGCATGTAAAAAAATAAATGATCGAACGTCGAAAGTCACTTTGCATTGGACTTCACGTCAAAATATGCTATGGGTTTTTAAAGCATATATTCAAGACGTGAAAGGTTTGGATTCAATGAATATACGCCTTTTAAGCAAAGAGGTGCCACCGAAGACTCGAAAGTTAGCTTAAAGTCGGTTATTTCGGAACTAGCAATCAAATATAGACTTATTTTATGGTACTTTATTTGAATTGTTAGAATTTATTGGTCGTCGCCTAATAAGAATAATTTGACTGCTATTGTAGCCACATCATATGCAATAAGTAATCACGTAATATTTTCGGTCGCCTCAGTTATAAGGATATTCTATAGTAGCATAAAAAAACCAAATTATGACGGGCCCTATTATAAATAAAATAAGTATTAAAATGGTTATCGATTCTGCTTAGAGAAAGGGAAAAGGCTGTCCTTTTTATATGATTTGGTTGGATCTGGTTAATTTGAAAATTTTGTTAATCGTTAACGAAAATAATCCAGATTTAACGGAGAACATTTTGGTATTAAAAACTTAGAAACCTCTTTCACTCCTGCTCCAAAGGGGATGTTCGCTTTGCGCTTCAACATACGGTTTTACCTGGCTTCAATTTTTTTGCTGGTTTTTTTATGTTTTTTGAATTTCAAATGCTGTACACTTTTCTACCATAATACGCAAGAATCGCTAATTTGTTGAAGAAGCTGGCATCTTCGCAATTTAAAGATGTAATCATATAACTACAGCTGCACATATTTATGAGTTGTTAAACTAAGAAGACGTAAGTTACATCATTCACTTTTCATAATTGCGCGGCAGTCTGCAAAAGTTTCGAAGATTAATCCAAGAACTTAGAAGAAAGTGATTATGAATTTTAGCCAACTTGTTAATATTTATTTGTAATGTTTTCTTATTGTTGACAATAGGGGTGCCTTTATCGAATTAATTTATTAAATTAATACGATATGAATGAACTAAAAAGGGTTTTTTTCTTTTTTATTATATAACGTTATTCGCTCGAAAAACTCGCGTTAATTATTTACAACTTTAGGTACGATCACGCGTAGAAACAAAAATAGACACGACTAGTGCGAATACTCATGTTTTCAAATTTTTAGATTTTGTCATGACATTGATAAAACCAACTAAAAGTCGTATAAATCAATATATCGTGTTATATCGAAAATTTTATGGAATACATGAAAGGAATTGAATTATCCAGAATGACCAGATAACTCTTAATTTCTATAAAATAATGGTATGTTTTCCTAGTTTATTTTACTAAATGATGTTAATTCGATTTTTTTAAAAAAAACAAAATACTGACACTTATACAAAAACTAATGGTCATCGATTAATTAGTACCATAGCCAGTTGTATCAATAAGTTTTCAACTCTGATATCAAATCTTAATATTAAACATCTGATGATATTTGGGATATAAAGGTACTTATAACAAGATTTATTGCCTATGGTAGTCTTATGCAATAATCTTATGTTCTGCCACTATGTGTCTTATTTCTTAAATATTTATTGTCCTGTCTTTTTAGTTTTTTATAAATTGTAAATATGGCCTTTATTAATACAAATAATAGAGTATGTGTTATGGTTCCAAAAATTGGAATCAAACAGAATTGCAGGGAATCACATAAGGTTTGGAACACTATTAAAAATAATGGTGGGTATACCCACCTATTAAATTTAATATAAACTTGAGAATCAAATACAGAATTAAAGAGAATTGTTAGGATCCTTAATATGTGTAAAAGAAGTAATTGTTACAGGTCTTTTCTTATACAATTCAAAGAAAGAGCAAAGTTCCTAAACTTATTTTTCTTTGACCAAAGGTTTTATTCCAATGTATTAGTATACTTTTTTAATTTTCTTAAGGCTTTTGTAATAAAAATAAAAAGTATAAAGGACTTTTAAATATTGAAAAGTAAAAAATATATATTATACAGTATATAAAAGAGTTTTTTTGTTTTTGAAATTTTTTTAATATATATTCATTTTATAATTTTATAAAAAAAAATCAAAAAAATTATAAAGCCTATAGATTTATAATACAGTAATTAGTACTTTAAAATTTGTATTACAAAATAACAAGTTCAATTTCAAATAAAAATAAAAAAACTAATTTAAAATAATATTTAATACTATAATTTAATATGTATTATTTTTTATAAAAATCAATTTATATATTGATTCAGTAGATAATGAAATTGTAATATCTAAAAGTAACAAAATATTTATTTTTAATAAGTTTAATATGTAATTATTTTTCTATAATATTTGATATCTTCTTGTAAAGATCTATTAAAGATTTATTTCAATTAAGTAATAAATAGTCCTAAAACTGTTTATTCTAAAAAGATATCTGCATAATAAAACTTAAATAGCAGTAAAATATAAGTTTTTCAAAATAATAAATTCAATATCTTGAACATTTTTAAATAATAAATAAGAGAATAAAATTTAAATAGTTAGCCTAGTTACAGATAATAATAAAGTATTATTTTTAATAAACTGGAAAATGAATCTGTATAAAACTTTAATTATTAAATAGAATATTATTTTTAGTTTTTTTTTTTTCTTTTTCTTATATATTTCTTATAAATAAAGTCATAAAAAGAAATTTAATACAAGTTAATAAAATCTTAATATATTAATTCAAGTCTTTATCTTTAAATAACTAACAATAACAAGTTAGTATATTTGAATAATTTAAATTAAACTTAAATATAGCTTCATTAATATATAGTAAACACTATATAATATACTAATATAATACATGTATATATACAGTCAACTCTGTCTATAGTTACCCCATTTGAATAAACAGATTTTGGTGATTATAGATCGAGATAACTATGAAAAAAATTTTAAAAAAAATAAACATAATTTACCACATAGCAGCCTGTTCATAAGCCTCTTCTTTCTCAAGTTGAATAGCCCAAGAACAATACAACCCTGATATTACTGGATTTTCAAGAATAAGCCGCAGCTTTGTGAGTGCAATAGTCTCACTGTATAAATAAAAATTGATGAATTAGGTTTTCGCTTGATCATGAATTTAAATCTTTCACTTACTGATACATCTCAGCTTTATGGTAGGTTTCAATAGCCTGATAAATCTCCCCACATGCTAACCAACACATAACCGCCCCGCGGCGATCATTTTTTGCGGCAAGCTTCTCCACTTGCAGACGCATTAAAGATTGCAATACATCTCGTCCGGCTAAATATTATTATTTTAATATTATAAACGAGCATAAAATAATTTGGTTAATTAAAGTCATCTGTGTACCTAAGGGACTAAGTGCAAGAAGTATCCAATCTTGATTAGAAAGTTCTTGTTTTCTTCGCAGAATTTAACTAAACTAGAAAAATTGTTTAATCATAATTCCAGTGGCAGACTTGGATTAACTTCTAGGCCACCTAAACCAATAGACTGCCTCTGAGGAATTGTGCAATAAAACTTCAAAATATATATTAAAAATATATATAATGAGAAAATTTTTATATATAGGTGATAAAAGGATAATATTGTGAATCACCTTTTTCAATTGATCTTTTATTATTTCCTTCGAAAAATAAATTTACGGACAATGGGCTTTATTGATCATGATCGTTCAAGCTCTCTTCGTCAGCCCAAAATTCCAATGCTTTTATTAAATCACCACCATATAACCTTTTTGCGAGATCGAAAATGCAACATCGAAGGTTCTTACGTCGAACAGGTGTTGTTGTACTCAATGGGAGTAAATTTTTCGGTTTCTTGTTTTTCTTTGATGTACCCTCAGATTGGATTCGACGGGTAAGGTTGTTTTTACATGCGATGATGTGGACATACTCATGTCAGCCGTTGATATATTGACCTTATTTGGGTTTAATGTTGGGGAAGGTTTCCGTGTTGTGTCTGTTTGTAATAATTATTGTTGATCGACATAACGGCATTAATGGTTTACCGCAAGTATAAGAATAAACAGATATTTTTATTGTAATAATCAAAATACCAGTCGAAAATTCGCAAATATTTTCAGATGGTCTCCAGCCGAAACCCATCGCGTCATCTCCACCTATGAAAACCAAATCTTCATCTAAACTCCATGCAGTACACAATATTGTCCGTGATGGCCATGAAATACAGACATGGGAACGCCTTTCCCTAAATTCCATATCTTATGTATATTGAAATAAAAATTTTGATAAAAAAGAATAATATGTCACCTACGCTACGACTCAAATCAAATACGTACAATATCCATCCCACCAGAAGACGTTGAAATGCTACTATCCATCGGGCACTATTAATTGCTTTTTACCCCTAAATTTCTTACTAATTTCTCCGATTTTGTAAGTCCCCCCCCCAAAATACTTAAATAATTAATAGTTTTTTCAATATTAAATGGCAAACCAACAATTCCCTTTTCTGTTCCTAACATTTTTTCTATTCTCTCTAATAAAATGCAATTTAAATTTTGTACGAGTTTGATTGATTACATGTTTTTGAGTTAAGTTTAGTAAACCAAAATCGTCAAAAAGTGCGGATATTAGACGAATGTTTTTTTTCTTGTGCGGCAAATATTAGCCAAAAGTTCGGTTGGAAGAGTAGCCAGTCGAGTAGGGGAAGTTTTTTTGTTAGTGGTTATCATCATAATATTGAAGTTAAACTTAATTATTATCTTAAAGATTTTCCGCGGAGGAAAAGGCTAATTTTATTTAATATTAAGTATTCCGCCAGTAGTGGGAGGGTCTGAAAAAGTGGCTTGTTCTCTTGATAATTTGCATATTCAAAGCAAAAAGTAACTGATTTAAGCAAGGAAGAGGTTTTCCGTTATGGCACTAGTTTGCTGATGGAAAATTATTATTACAATCAACTCAACCCCAAGTCACTATTCTATAAAAACGCTAAACACCTTTCTTACTTACCAAGTAAATTTTTATCTTTGAATAATCAGCATTTTTATCAATTGCCTTCAGAAACCATTGCTCCTTTGAAAATAAAAAGGACGCTTGTGGGTCTAGAAGAAATATTAGTTAAACAGAAAAAAATTTTATGAGAAGAAAGTTTATTAATTATTTTTTGTTAATCTGTTGAGAAGAGGAAAAGTTAGAATCAAAAAAAAAATAAGATTAAATCCTTTAGGTATAGTTCAGTTTTCAACCAGAAAAGTTAGAAAATAAGATGAGAATGATGAGAAAAAAAGTTAACATATGGTTTAAGCTCAAACGATTCGCTAAAAATAATTAAGAAAACTATTAAAAGACGTTTGAGCAAATTAACTAAGCCACATTTAAGCCGGGAATATGAAATGGAATTAGAAGAAATACATATTCTATTGTTTGTTAAGTAGATAGTTTGCTTTTTATATTTTATATAATATTTAAAAAGATGGTTGAAGAGCAGTCAATAGTAATTTTTTCTTTCCATGGTTTAGGAGGAACAGCAAGGCGGAGAATAAATTATTTTTGTAAGTTAAGTGCTCTTATTCCTTATAATATTAAGCTTATCTCTTTACAATCAAAAGTGCTTCGTTTTTCTGTTCAAGAACTTTCTCGAATTTCTATTTTTTTAACCGGCTGATACAAAATAAATTCTCGTTTTGATGTTAGAGAAGGAGAAGATAATTACGGATTATTGGAACTATTGAAAAAATGGATTATCTGATTACTGAAAAAATTAATCAAGGAATTTCAAGCAAAAATATTTTTCTTTTAGGTTATTTTCAAAGAGGTTCAGTAGCTTTAAGTATGACTTTAGCTTCTCATAATCAATTAGGAGGAATTATTAGTTTAGTAGTTTTTTGCCTTATCATGAGGTTTTATTAACTAAAAAAAAATGTTAATAATAAAAACACGCCGATTTTGATGTTGCATGGCAAAGATGACCAATTTATTCTTATCAAGAGGTTTACTTGTATGAATGGGACTGAATCCACATAGAAGTATATTTGTGCAAAGAAGTTCGTTTGTGTCAATAGTTTGATATATATGGATTTTTAGGTGTATCCAATTCGGATCACTTTCATAAATTTGTCTAGCAAGTTTAGAATTAGAATTAAAATCTTTTCATGCAAATAAAAATTTACACAAGTTAACTAGTTCTTATTGCCTAAACAGCAACTTTCATAATTTTGCATGAAGCAGGTTTTACTGCCAAATACCTTCTCAGGATAAGCATTACTAGACTGATTTATTACTGGATTGGAATGAGACTAGATCAAGGATCTGCAGAAAAACACTAGATATTAGGAGAGCAATCACCAAACCTGCTTGTTGAAAACAGACACCTTATACATCTTACAACTTCTGGCAATCATTGTAACACCAACAGAATGATTATTACATCACAACACTTTTTCTGAAAATCATAATCTCAATAGTTACTGGATCAATGTGTAAAACAGCTTTTCATAAAAAATAATGTTTTTACTGGTTATGGCATCAGATATTATATTAATTCTATTCAAATACCTTTACATATGATTGAACTGATATCTTGTAATTTGACTTGTAAAGCATTAATCACTGTGCTATGGACCTACAGATCTAAATATTAATTATTAATAAATCTTAATTAAAACACATTTACCTTTACTTATAACAAATTTATATTGACCTATAATTAGTAATATTATAAATTAAAAATGATATTAGGTTTTAATTTACAAAACAATTTTGATAATCACCAAATCTATTATTGTTGCAGAATATATTATAAAAATTGGTGAAAACTTTTATCAATTTTGCAATCCAAATATAAGAATAATAAAGAAAGATAAGAAAATGTAACAAAATAAAATTTGCAAGTTTAAAGAAGAAGAAGGAAAAATCCATATTTATAATTGAAATAATATAAGAAAATTGTAAAAATTAACAGCTGAATAAGTGACAAAAAAGTAAAATAAGTAACTTATTATCTGAAAGAAATATAACGAACTAATATAAAGTCTGTAAAGATTGCTTCTGCTATTGAAATATTAGAAATAAATGCAAAAAAAACTTTGTATTAAGTTTTCTCCAATGCTTTATAATGTTTAAGTAGCAACAGCAGTAGGTGTTAGAGTTTATGAAACTAAAGCAAGAAAATAATAAGAAAATAATATCATATACTTGTAAGTTTGGAATCTGCTAAAAAGAATTGATTCTAATAGTATCAAATCTAAAAGCATAAAATAAAAGCATTTATAAAAAATTAAAAAAGAGGATTGTATCAATACTTGCCATCAAGAATAATATTATATTAGATGAAATAATAAATAGTATGAAGCAGATTGAAAAGAAAATAGAGTTTAAGCTAAATAAAATAAGCCAAAATTAACAAAAAATAATACAAAACAATACTGATGAAAGAATAAAACAAAATTGTATCAAAAAATACTGTATTATTATTATCTAATGTAAAACCAGTAAAAGAATATATAAGAATATGATCAAAACTTGTAAAGTATAATTCTATAAAAAACATGAACTCTTATTTATTGGAAAAAAATAAATAAATAGATTTCTTGAATTTCAATAGTAAACAGTAACAAAATACTTAAAGTTTGATATATGCCTATACCAAATAAAAAGTAAACAAAAGATCAATATAATAATAGAAAAACTATAGAAGAAAAAAGTGATAGTCTTATTTAATAAAAACTATAAAAATAAAAAAATCAATGATAAGAATAAGCTAAACTTAGAGCTATTAACAAGAACAATAAATTGGAATATAATAAAAAAATTAAAATTAAAGATTTTAATAATAAATATTAATTAAGCATACAAGATTTCAATATATACTTATAATAAATAGAATAGATGTCAACTTCAATTGGTATAAGAAAAAAGATAGTAGGGTTAAGAAAAAAAAAAGAAAATACATTGTAATTTTATTAAAAAGCAAAAATAAAGTAAGAAAAAAGCCTACAAATAATAAAGATAAGAACAAAAAAATTACAGTAGTACCTGTCTATTTGCATAAAATTAAAACTATAGTAAAATTTTTATAAAAATATATATTTAAACAAGTTATACATACATATATCGGATTTTTATAAAAGTTCTATAAGTTGAAACTAAACAAGAAATATGTATTTGTATTGTCATATATCGTTTCTACCTCAGGAGAAAGATAAAGACGGAGAACTAGTAGCAGGGAGACACTTTAGATGGACAGGACCAATGTGGTATGCT
>CAJVPV010001259.1:0-16640 GCA_910591835.1 Acaulospora morrowiae
TGAAAGAAATCAAAGAAAAGAAATATATTACAGATATCTCAGTTTTCTCAGATTTGTCATTTTTGGGATCACCATTGTATAGACTCATATGACCATGCAATTTCCCTTTTATACTGTGTAGAAAAGATAAACAACAAAAGAAATGGTGACTTCAAGATCCTATATATCAACGGAGGGCTGGAAGAAGAGAAATCAAAAAAAGAAGAAGTGTCACCACAATATGAAGGCGAAAGAACACAACATACCCCTTCATCAACAATTATATAGAAGAAGCACAAGGCAGCATCAGCCGACTCAACTGAACTCACCAACATATACAACCTAAGTGATAAAACCTTCCCCTATGGAATCGGCATGCTGATTGGAACCTTTCCAGGAAACAACAGGAAAGAGCAATTGGACATAATTACAAAGACTTTCATGATTCCCATTGAAAGTACCCATATTAATATAAAACATATTAACGGAAACGGATGGTTCACTGGCTACTTTGAAAAAGAAAAAGACAGAGAATTATGCATCAGCGAGCTGAATAAAAAATATAATAATACTAAGAAACTCTTTACCAGAGAGCTGAAAATCATCTGACTAGAAGAGCTTACACCAAGCAGGAAGCATAACAAAACTGCATAACGAACATCCAGTAATCCTACAAAGAACAACTCTTAATTCAAAAACAAAAGAAAGGGCAAAGAAATAATTACAGACGAGTTGAACACTTACAGTCCAGGAACATACAACTCAGAAGTAACAATCAAAATCCTGGATATCCCTCATAACTTTGACACACATAGAATAAAAGGAGCTATAAAAAGCTATGGTACAATCACACAATTCAACATTCATATAGAAGAGTAGGAACGTTACAAAACAGCAACAGTAACCTTCAAGAATCTTAAAATTGACTTGGGAGAAGTATGGGCAATCCCAATGGATGAAATAATGGCAAGAATTGTACCATATCAAGACCTTGAAGAGACACTCACACAAAGAAATAAGTTTACCGCAAGGCTCTATGGCATAAAGGAGAACACATCCGCTACAAGAATAATGAGTGCAGTCAAACACACCGAAGCAAAAACCGTACATATACCCTTGAATAGCAAAACAGGAAAAAGAAGAAGATTTGCAATCATAGGATTCAAGGATAATCAAAGCCTCAACCAAGCGATAACAAGTCATGTATATCTCTTCGGAAGCCAGACATGGTGAAGTACCAAAGACAACTCCAAGACCCTAGGAGAAAAGACACCGAATATACAAAATCATAGCAAGACCTCGTATAGAGACCCAGATGAGACGTTGACACAGAACAATTGGCAACAAGCTGCAGAATCTTGACATTGCAACCATAGCACAAAGAAATATTCAAAAAGAAAAAATGAAAGAAAATCGAATACAGCAGTGGAAATATCCAGAGATTTGACAGATACACTAGCCCAACTAGTTGAACAGCTATGCTATGTCAATACCAGATTAGCAAATTTGGAAAAAACATATTCAACAGGAAAAGTTAGGGGGTGCCCAAACTTATCCTAAAAAGCAGCCATGGTTGAACACAGGAAAACTGCTCTCGAGTTCTGGTTAGACTCAGAGATAGAAGCAGAGAAAACACAAGACCAAAAGAATTTGACAAGCCCCAATTCTTCAAGCATGACACTCGCCAATTACACACAGCACTTTACAACACCCAATATTTCAACAAAACATATGAACAAAATGTTAGATACAGAATTGAGCAGATCTGCTCTCCACCAATCAGAAAATTTCCCATCAACACATAGAAATCATTCTGAATCAAGTCAAGATCAGCTATTTCCTAATAAGGAAATCCACCACAACCAGAGGGATAAAACTAGCCATACTGAGAATACCATTTATAGCTACAACCAATCAAAAGATTTTCCACCATACAGTACTGCAACAGAAAGAGAATACAATACTTCCTTACACATATCCCTCTCCTTCAACAATACAACAAAAGAATCAATACCTGATGGGATACATGAGAACCCCTTGATAGAAACCAGCAGTACAACAAGAACTACCAATATTGAAGAATTCTTGCTTTCCCAAAGAACATTCTTCCAACAACATCAAGAACAAGAAAATAGCATATCAACCCCCAAGCCCAAACCAAGTACCCCCCCATCCATACTATCAATAAGTACTCATAATGTTAGAGGAATCACATGAAGTGTAGACCAGGCAAATCTCATAGAAGAGCTATTGGAAAGGAAAATAGATATAATAGGGCTTAGCGAGACAAAACTTTCACAGGAAAATCAGCATTTTGTATTTCAAGAACAAATGGAATACAAGTGTTTCTCCAGCGTTGAACCAAACAATCCCAGAAGTGCAGGAGTTCTTCTCTTAATCCGCAAAAATATCGAAAGATACATAGCATCAATTGATAAAATTAATGGATATCTAGTAGCAATCAATCTTCTAAACAGAGGATACAAAACCTGGATTGCTTAAATATATCTACTAAGTGATAGGAAAAGAGGCCAAATGCTACAAAAAAAGATCCAAGATCTACTCCGTACATACTTACAAAGGAATTACGAGGTAATTATAATGGAAGATTTCAATGCAGTAGTAGATCCAAGAACAGACCGTAAATCAACAGAGACTACAAGGGAATTCGTTAGATCAAGTGAACCTGAAAGCAAACTGTTCTGATACATGACAAACTGGAACTTAATTGATCTACAAAGTCTCTGGGAGCCAATAAATGCTACACATACTTGAAGAAATAAAACAAGTTCCAGTAGGATAGACTATATGTGGGGGTCTTATAGGATAGCGAACAACATACTCCAATTTAACAACGAAGACTTTCGCTCAATATCCAATAGTGATCACACAATACTATCCATCAAAATAATCTGTAACACCATGTTTAAAGACCACCAAACAACCATAAATGCTCAGAAGCCACAAAGAGAAAAAATAATCAATCTTTCCAAAATAACAAAGACATAATGGAAAAAATACATACAGAAAATAGATCGGAAGCTACAACAAAGTAATATCCAGCACCAAATTCAGATTATAAACTCAAATCTGATAGACAACAATAGACGGAATCAATTGGTCCAAGAATCTTGGAAAACCTTCGAAAAAGTTTTAATAGCTTCAGCATTCAACCACCTCCATTGTGAAAAAAGAACAATAAGAAGACCAAGCCATCCACAAATCCAAAAAAAAAGTTACAAAGAGAAAGAGGTGTTCTACAGCCACTGACGAATTACCAAAGCAGTTCATAACTGGATAGAACTAAACGACCCAGTAACCGGTACAACAAGAAGAGAAAAGCTGTGGGAAGAATGCAAGAAAATCAATAAACATATTGCCCCAATTGCACCAGTATTCAAGTCAAGTGGGGATATTGCGGAAGCAATAAAAGGGAAAGAAGAAGAAGACCAACTAAAGCTACAGCTTAAAGAAATGGCCAAAACACTGAAGAAAATATATTTAAATGAAGAACAGAATAGAACAAACGATAAAATTAAGAAAGCAATACAGGAAAGATGCAGAAACATCAAAGAAAACCAAAGAAAAGTGGTACAAAGCTTAACAAACAATTTCCGGAACAAGATAAATATAGACCGAATCCATATTTAAGATAATCTAGGAAAAGAATACATTACAGTAAACAAAGAAGAAATTCTCTGGCAAACAGAGGCATACTACGAAAAAGCATTCAAAAAACGAAGCTGTGATTTCGAATCATTAGATAAGGGATGGAAAAAACAATACGAACCTATAAAGGAAATAAAAGAAGAATGGTACAACAGTATGGAAGACACAATTTCAGAACACGAATTAGAAGAAGCACTCAAAGACCTACCCAATGACAAAGCAGCTGGATCTAATAAAGTCAAATACGAGATGCTTAAAAACCTGGGAACATTTGGAAGAAAAATTCTATGCCAACTTATGAATATATATTTAATCTATGGCACAACTCCGGCAACATGGAAAGAAAGTCTACTATATCCAATCTTAAAAGGAAAAGAATGGCAAGGTATTCTAAGCAACACAAGACCTATCATACTCTTGGATGTCTCAAGAAAGTGTTTTACCAAGATAATTACAAACCGATTATCAACCATATATAAAATACACAACATCCTAAAAGGACCAAACTTCGCTGGTCTACCAGAAGAATGTACATTAGAACCCATACACCTAATAAACAACATCTGTGAAGAAGCTCGAGAAAACAACAAGGAACTGTGGATTTTATTTCAAGACACAGCCAAAGCATATGACACCATTAGCTTAGATATGCTACGAAGAGCTCTCTTAAGAATTAAAGTTCCAGTAAACTTCATAACACTAATTTTGAATCTCTTTATCAACAGATCAATCCAAATAATCACTGATGTGGGTATAATAGAAAAAGTAGTTGCAGGAGATGATATAGATCAAGGTGAAACAATCTTTCCCCTACTATGGTGCATCTTCTATGATTCGCTACTATATGAAATCCAGAATAATACCCAACTAGGATATTCCATAAACTGCAAATGGAAGTCCAATCTAAGCAAGGAAGAGGATGCACAACATCTTACAGTCCGCCAAGCAGCGATAGCATATATGGATGATACTACATGGATCGCTAGATTAGCAGAAGACATGGAAAATATCCTGGAAAGAGCAAAGTGGTTTTATGCAGCCAATGATTCTCAAATTAATGGTAGCAAATCGGTTCTGATTACAATCAATAGCCACAATAAGAAATCAAATTCAGTACACATAAGAATTGATCAACAAGAAGTAATGGAAAGTGATCGAAACAGCTTCACTAGATTCCTGGGTATATGGATAGGAAGTAAAAAGCATACCAAAGACACGGTTTATAGAATTAGACAAGAAATTGAAGTGGTGATACCAATCTTAAAGAGAAAGAAGACTACAGACAAGCAAGTAGAATACATTCTAAACAGAGTCCTGATTTCTCGAATAGAATATAGAATGCAACACTGCTTTATTGAACAAAATATCTGTAATAGACTGACAGTCCAATTGAGAAAAGTACTTAAACAAGCCACAGGAATAGTCGCAACGATCCCAAATTCTACCATACATCACAAAAAAATCTACAATATAAAGAGCATCGAAGAAATCCAAGCGGAAAATCAGATCTCAAACTTGTTTAATAGATTTAATGATACAGGACCATCCAGCATATCCACACTAATTCGTCTCAAACAAGCCCAGATCCAAAATTGGGAGCCTAGTAACATAATGACCAGCGAAATCCCTCGATCCTTCAAGTGTTTCAAGAACTTCTCAGCTTAAGTACTCAAAGCAGCTAATAACTTAGGAATTATGATATTCAACTCCCGATGGTCAAACAGCTTTGAGTGGAAAGGAGGATCATTATCCATCAAGAACAAGCTCAACGATACAAAATTATACTTCAAGGCAGTCCCTTCGCTAAGAAAGTACAACATTATGTTCATGGACCAACTTATTGACAAAGATACAAAGACAGTACTACCATGGAAGATTATACAGACTATATCTAATTCCAGCAAAGGACCCATACCATCCTGGTTCAATACTGTCAAATCGTTATGTGCAAATGAGTATGGGGTCCTAAATGAGAAATGGCAAGATTGGAATTGGGAAGAACAAGATAGAAGGTTCTTTTCAAAAAAGGTAAATAGAGACCGATGTCGATGGAGTTAGAAAATCATGGCTAAAGGTGTAAACAGTGAGGAAATCTTATGGTATAGAAGTAAGGGTAACTTAGGACTCCAAGATCCCCAAACGGAAGTTTATCGGATAGAAAGAGGATCTAAACTAGACTCAACTAAACTCCGAAGAACAGAAGTTACACCACAACCAAATTCTATAGATCCAACAGGAAATTCATTGGATCAAATAAACCCTATTGGAGGCAACAAAAGATCACAGAACAAGCCTCTAGCGGTAGAAATTCTTAATCAATATCCAACTTTGAGAAAATCATCTGAATTAGAAATTCCAATCAGTCTTCACGTTCTGGAAAACCAAGCCAAGAAAGCAGTAGAAGATTTTACAGAATGAGGGATTACCAACGACTGCATAAAAGTGGTCGAAATAGAGGACTTTGGAATACAGATGATCAAAGAACATATTTGCTCTTCAAAATACATCCAAGCACTTGTTGAAGAATATAGAATGAACAAATATAGTAATTATCAACAAACTTATTGTTTCTACACAGATGGATCTTTTGGAAAAGCGAAAGATCAGATATTAAGGATGGGTGCAGCATGGCTACAAGAGAAGGGACCAAATCCTGGAAGATTTTTTCAAGCAGGAGTGGATAACTGGCCTTCAGCATTACGAGCAGAACTAGTAGCGATCATCTTAACACTTTTAGTCATACCACAAAAAAGCCAAATAGAAATTAGAACTGACAACAGTACATGTATCGATACTCTTCAGAAGCTTCAGAATCTGCAGATCAAAGACATAGGGAAAAGAAACAGAAAGCGTAAGAACTGGCAGTTATGGATGAGATGTATTGACCTGATATAGAAGAAACAAATTACAGTTCAAATGATCAAAGTCAAAGCACACAATAATGATGCGAGCAACAATAAAGTAGATCTGCTGGCGAAAGAAGCTAAAGAAGAACCAGAAATTATATGGACTAAGTGGTATCGACAAGAAGCCTTAACAACACTCTGTTGGAATGGAATACCCATTGATATAGGAGCAAGAAATTTTGTTAAGGAATTACATAAAAGAAATATTTTGATGAAATGGATGGGTCAAAATCGAATACGAAAAAGATGGCTGAAAGAGATTAATAACCATGAAAACTTTGATTGGAGAGAATTCTGGGAGGCAAACAGAGTAGGAGGAGCCCTAGAAACATCGTTAAAGAAAACCAGAGAAAAATCCTTTCAGATTAAAATGATGCACAATGAGCTTCCAACCCTAGACAATATGAACAAATGATTCCCCAAGGAATATGGAAGCCTAACCAATTGTATATACTGTAGAAAAGAAAAGAAATCCCTCGAACATCTCCTTTCATGCCCTGATATTGCAAAAATCCGAAAAGAAATCTGGAACGAACAAAAGATCAAGTGCTAAACAAATGGCCAAACAAGACTCAGGAAAAAAAAACTCAAGGCTCAAAAATCCACATTGGTGCATTGCTAGAAAGATAGTATACAGACAAGTTCTCCCAAGGAAAAAGCATTATAGACTTCAGTTTAGGACTTTTCTCAAAAGAAGATATTATGGAATAGAGCTCAGCGATGGAGAAATTTAAAGTTAAGAAGAGTGAAGCTAAATTCTTATTATACAAAGTATCAAAATCAGTATGTAAACAGATTAGAAAGAAGATATGGAACGACAGATGCTCCAGGCTACAAAACTCATGAGAAAAGCCAGAAAAGAAGAAGCATTGGAAAGATAATCATACGAAGACTCAGAACAAGAGAAAAGCAGGATCAGAAGAACAAGAAGATTATGAAGCAAAAGACCCTGCAGATCAAGAAGAAGCCATGAATGAAGAGTACAAGCAAAGTCAGGAACAGAGCGAAATAGCAATCTGGAGATGGATCAAAGAAGGGAAAAAGTGGTTGGGAATATAATAAGTAGTTTAGATTTTGTTTAGATGAACCGTAGTGATAAACTGCGGGCGATGATTCTTACCTTCAAATTCCAAAAGTGAATAGAAGGTCAAGATAGCAATTCTTTTCATCTCCAAAGTCATACCTAGAGACATAATCTAAGACGGGTATTCAAGGCAGTAGATAGTTTATGCAATATAATGTATTTTACATTATTTGTTTTCTGTAAAGATTTAATAAACTTACACACTTGTTTGACTACGGGAAAAAAATAAATAAATAAATAAATAAATAAATAAATAAATAATAGTTTCTTGATTTTTGGTTTGATAATAATTTATGCCTTTAAAGTTTTTTATCATAGATTTTAAATGAATTATTATAATTACTTGAAATTTAAATATAATATACTTTATAATATATAAATTTAATTTTGTTATAATAAAATTTAATTTTTTTTATTAAAAATTTTTTTTATTATATAATAAAAAGTGTTTATAATAATATAGATACCCTCTATATTTCTATAATATCTATTGTATAATATTTATTTTTCAATATCACACTATATTCTTGCATTAATCTTGTCAAATATCTATACTCCTGAATCAATCAATATATTTTTTCTTAAAAATTGATTTTTCCTATAAATCTAAATCTTATTAAGTACTGTTGAATATTTTTATTGAATTGATTATAATTATATATATGTTTGTATTTTAATGAAACTATTTCAATAGGATATCATATTAATAATTAAGAATATGATAAAAAATATTGAAAAGTAATATTAATCAAAAATCATAATTAATTGGAAATCATAATTAAATAAGAAATCGTAATTAAATAAGAAATTGTAACTAAATAAAAAATTGTAACTAAACAAGAAATTGTAATTAAATAAAAAATTGTAATTAAATAAGAAATTATAATTAAATAAGAAATTATAATTAAATAAAAAATCGTAATTAAATAAGAAATCATAATTAAATAAAAAATAGTAATTAAATTAGAAATTGTAATTAAATTAGAAATCGTAATTAAATTGAAAATCATAACTATATAAAACATATGTTACATTAATAGTTTATATAAATAATAGTTTTACAGTGAATGCATTTCCCAAGCTCCATAAGAACCTTGGGTCCACCGTAAGCGAAAACCTTTGTCTGGAGGCGGGTGGATAAACTAGTTGGTGCCTATCAAGTGAATGCATTTCCCAAGCTCCATAAGAACCTTGGGTCCACCATAAGTTAAAACTCCTGTGGTCCAGGCAGGTGGATAAGCTGATAGGAATCTACAGTTCTGGTATATGATCCTCTCTCATCAATCATATATCCTGCATAGTACTTTCAAGCGTGTCAAAATTTTCTTGGTTTTTTCTGGGGAATTTTGCCTACCTCAGTTTGACCCTGAATTTTTTGTTACACCGGAATCTCTGGTTGGTGATTGGCCGAAATCTTGGATTGGTTGATCTACAAGTAAAAGAAATGTAAACAAGACACGTAGCCACACGTGCCTTACGTCGTACCACATTATAATCGATGATGCAATTGGACATAGCGAAAGAGCAAGGTGTCGAGGTGTTCTCTTGATAAGAAGTGTTTGGAAGTCTCCCCCTCCCCTCTTGTGCTGGTTTCTTTTCTCCTCAAGATTAAGGCTCTCATTAGGTTGGTGGTATTGTTGGGTTTTTATTTTACCAGTGCAAACTTTTCTTTTCCCCTTTATTTTTCCCTTTTACCTTCTCCAAAAAATAAAAATTTTTACACCTTAGGACCACAGAGGTTAAGTTGGGGTGAACAGTCTTGAGTGAAGGGCTGGCAATGATATTGAGAATCCACAAGGAACGTGGTTCAAGATAGAGCAACTTTTTTCATTCCCCTTAATCACATCTAGAGGCCAGTGGCTGTTGACGGGTGTGCCATATATAGATAATAAGTTTAACCTTTAGTATAAATCCACCCAATACTTTGTATTGTACCATTTGTACCTCGGGTCAGTACCGATATACCGTGCATACGTAAATAAACTTGAAATATATGGCCTGATTAGGCGTAAAAAAAAAAAAAAAAAAAAAAAAATTATTATCTTGTTTTAATTATTAATGAATTAATATAACTATATTAAAAAATAATATTAAATTAATTGTTAATAATAAAAAAATAAAAAGAAAAATAATTTAATAGCTTTGTTTTGATTTTATATAATATTTTTATAGTATATAAAGTATATAAACATATTTTGATATTAATTTTTTATTTTTTTTATTTTTTTTTTAAGGTGAACATGTATTGATGTGAATCTTTATTGATATATAATATCTAGATATAATATCAAGTGTCTTTTACATATGGAAACATATTTAATTGAAATGATTTACATATTATATCTTTTATATATAGAATTAATATTGCCTATTAACTATTTTTAGTAATAGCTTATCTATCTATCTTTATTAATCCAATTATGCTAACTTATATCTTGAAGGTGGGCCCATACTTTAGATAGGACAAATTTAGAGGATGAGAAATCCTATCACTAGTTTAAACCTATCTTCCTGCTAAATCCAGATTTGTCAACCTTATAGCTACTTGTTGTTTGAAAACTATAGAGTATTATTATAGAGACTAATTTTAGTTATCCTAGTTACCTATTATTATCAATTCTCAGGATACACTACTAGCATAGTATAATATAACCATTCTCATTACCTGTAGTCATGGCATCCTTGCTTGGATTCCTGATTATTCTTGTTTTAGTTTTCAATAGGTTTACTTGGTTTAATGATTTTTGCTTATCTTCTTATTACCTGTGGCTGATGGTCTTGTCTTATGTGACCCATATTTTTAAGCTTGGAGAGTATTAGTATAGGATAGACCTCAAAGTATTAGATTGGGATAGACTGGTTTAGGATTTGCTTTTTTTATTCACATTATGCTATGGAGTCTGTTATGTCAAGGAGAATGAAGTTTTATAGACTTTTATTAGAATTAAACCAGAAGTCTTTTTTTATGCAATCTTTTCTGCTTCAATCTGTTTTCAGCTTACGATCATTAAAAAGACCAGAGGTCTCATCTTCATGCAGCCTAACTGAATTTGGTTATAATTCAGATATTTGAATATGACATTTGTGACAATCTAATAAACCTATAAATAAAGGATAAATTTATATATTTTGCTCCCTGTAGATATTGAACTAAGGATATGTATTTGGAGACCATGGAGCACTACCTACTGTACTATTAACTCATTGGTCTTAATATTAGTTTTTTATTATCAATATATATATATAATTAACTATATAAAGAAAAATATAATTTTAATAATATAAATAATATAAATAAATGATTTATATTAAGAAACTTAACAGACTTGTGAATCTATAGCATAGTGGTTAGTACTTCCAGGTCCAAATCACAAGATATTAGTTCAATCCCAAGTGAAAGTGATTTAAATAGAATTAATATGATATTTGACACTATGATCTGTTAAGCACTATTTCTTATAAAAAGTCTATTCATATATTGATCTAATAGGCATTAAGATTGTGATCTCCAGAAAAGATGTTGTGGTGCAATGATCATCCGGTTAATGCTATAATAATTACCAGAAGCAGGAAAAACAAAAAGATATAAAAGGCATCTGGTTTAGGAAAAAGAAGACTTGGTGATTATTTCTCATAATACCTAATGTCTCTTCCTACAAAGGATACTTCTTCTTGGAAAAGATTTCATAGTCTGGTTTGGATTAAAGGGATACTTAATTTTTAGAAGTTCTATTCATTATAATAGATACTATCCCCCAATTTCCCTTTCACTTCCTCTAATATATTCCTAGTTAGAAATAGAACTTAAAGTACATAATATACTATAAACTAAAGTTACAAGCTAATGGAGCCTTGATACGTTAGCTCATACCTCTATCTTCAAATAAGCTGACAGCAATAAGCTAATATATAAGTTACTTAGATATAGCTTTATTTATATATAGTAAACTATATACAATATACTACATGACATGTATAAAGTATCAAACTTATAAATAAAGCAAGGCTCAGCTGATGTTTAAATATATATTAAAAGACTTAACAATATATAAATAAAATATTATTAAATAAATACATTATAATATAAATACTATATAAAAATATTTTTTAATAAGAATTTAATTAGATAATTCAAACTTTTTTATATATTATTATATTACAAGTTTTAAATATTCAGAATAATATAATTAAATATAAAAAGAGTTTAAAAAAAAATATAAGATTTAATATAGAATCCCTATAGTATAAGATTTTATGTTCAAGTGATTATGACTTTTTAAGAATTCTTTTATTAAATAAATCTTTTAATTTTTATAAATAATTAAAATATCATTTGATTAGCTTTAAATATTCAATAATAAAGTAAATTGTTTTTATTATTAATTATAATATATTATTATTTAACAACTCAATGGTAATTAGCATTGCAAAAACTGTTCTTCTTATATAATAATAATATACAAGCTTGTCAAAATATTTATTTCAATTAATTTATAAAAAATTAAGAGAATTTATTAACAAAGAATTATTAAATTAATATTAAGATTTAAAGATAATTTTATTAAAGAAATTAGGAAGGAAATAAAATCAAATAAGATAATTGTAAAAGTAAAGGAAGTTGAAGTAATGTCTTTTTGTTAAAAAGAGTGAAATGGTTATTCTTATATATAGTTTGAAGTTGTACAATTATCTTTTGCTCACATATTAAAAATATTTCTTTACAAATCCATTTTTTGTTTTAAAATGAAAATTACTAAATTATTAATAATTCTATTATATAAAAAACCTTAGTAACTATAAGTAACTATATTCTCTATATTATTTTACCTATAGTTTAATAGAGCAACTTTAACTATTTAATTAATAAAATCTTTAAATATTTCATCTCAAAGATTGTTCACTATATAAAATCTATAGAAATTCAAAGGATTTTCACAATTTCATGAGTCAATCATGTGGTCACGTGATCTCTGAAGTCCAACTTTCTTGAATTATTATATTATTCCTTCCTATAAATAATATTTTCAATAATATTTTCATAAAATAATAGTAAAATAATGTTAAAAGAAGATAAAATAATAATATAAAAATATATAAAAACAATATAATATTATAGAATTTAATTATTATATAATACTATTTACAAATATTTTATATTAAAATTAAGATTTAACAAAAATATTAATAACTTGTTATATTTTAAATATATAGTGTTGTAAGTAATATTTTGATTATAGTATAAAGATTAATTGATTATTTTATATATAATATATTAAATTAATCAAATTTATCAAATTTAATTAAATTATATAAAAATACATACAATCTTTGATCTTTTTATTAATTAGAAATTGAACTTTGAATCGTACAATAATTATTATCTAGTTTGACCAAAAACTAAATAGAAAAAACTTTGATTAATTATTTATATAGTACTTTACAAATCTTTATAATAACTGAAATTCGAATTTAAGTTAGATTGTTTAAGTAATATCAAAGAATATATTAGATGAATTGATTCAATTAAATTTATAATATGTATACTGTTAAAATATATAGTATAAGTTTAATGTTTAATAAAATAAGATATCATATATCAGTTTATATTTTTAAAAGAATAATAATGACAAACAATAATTGATTATTATTAAACAAAAATTTTTATTGTAACTTTTAATAATAATTTCCGACTGCGTTGTTTTTGAGGCTACTCTTTTACCCGAGTATTCGTGTACAGTATTTCTCACATTATGGATGAGAACTGATATTAAGTAAATATTCGATAATTCATTATACTTAAGTTTCTCACGCCGTTGGTATCGATTTTATCGGTTTGTACATCTTATACCTTCGGTACACCATGAGTGCAACTGCAGACATGATTATTCCAAAAAAAAAACAACCTATTGCGACACCTGTAACCACTCCTACATCGGTTTTAGTAGTAACGTTATCGGTTGCAACAGGTGTTAGCTCAAAGAGATCAGTTGGATAATTTGATAATCCAATGGTCTTATAAAAACTGCCAGAAACAATATCACTCTTAGTCATTGGAACTCCTAAATCCACAATATCGAATTTAAATCCACAGATCCAGATTTTTCCTGTACCTAAAATAACAATGTTAAGTATATTAAAGTATCAACATTGAAGAGTTATAATGAAAGATCTAATTTATTTTTATATATAGGCTCACCATATAGATAACTACCAAAGGCAATTTTGATTGTGTCTTGAGGAACATCTAAAACATTTTTAACTTTTTGCCAATTAACACTGCCTACAATGATAATAATAGAACCCAGTTACTGTACATGTTAGAATTAACTTAAGCAAATATATATATTACCTTTTATAGGTGGGTCAGACATAGCTATAGTATAATTTGTCGTTCTATAAACTTGCAAAAACATACCAGCCGTCGCTTTGACATTCTAGATAAAAAAAAAAAATAGAAAAATAAGAATTCATTATGATCTCTCTAATGAGAAGGTAATTGATTCTTACGCTGGATTTCACGAAACCTGTTACTTGAACTCGTTTGCCAAAAAATTCTTGAGGAAAAAATGACTGAGATACGAGGGTTTCATATTGATCCGTAATATTATATTCAAATTTAGGGTCAGATTTCAGGAATATACTTCCAGACTATAAAAAGCACAATATGAAAAAATTCGCATTATTATTTTAAAACTAGAAGAATTATAAGAATCCTACCACAGTTGCATAATCAACACCCGACAGATAATATCCAGACGTATTGAGTTCCTTGAGATTCCATGTCGCTAAATAAAAGAACATATTTTGTTTTATTTAAAAAAAGTAGACAATTAACAGTTTCGGCTCATACCAGGCAAATTAGACGATGATTCGACATTAATGGAAAAAATGATAATGGAAATGTACAGGACCACTTTTAGTAAATTTAAGGGCAAGTTTCCCATTGTGAGTGAGAAAAGATTCCAAGTACTGTAATTCACTATTGATCGATTACATTTTATACAGTTGCGTGTGTACTAAATAATTCTGTTCTTTATCCCTTAAACCGTTAAGCGTAGGCCTATTTTTGTACATTTACTCAAGCCACACCTTAAGCTAAAATAAAAACATACCACATCCCGATTAAGAAATTATGTCCGAAAGTAACGCCCGATTTTTATAAAATCAGAAATTTATATGGTAAGTCGTTTTTTATTTATTTCTTGTTATGTATATACAGTGTGGTTCATAAGTATTCGGAATTGAAAAATTACTTGCCACGCCACAACCAATGACGTGTTTCACGTGATTTTTTACATTTCATAGACAAAAAGAAGTTAATTTTATTAAAATATTTTTAATACAATATATGCTTGCCATTGCCTTCTATAATAAGCTCACAATGTTGCTTCATAGATCTAATTAAATTAATTAGAGTAGACTTGGAGATATTTCTCCATGCACTTATTATAAAACAATACAGTTTATCTAAATTTTTTGGTATATACTTTTCCATATTGTTCTTGACAATACATCAAAAATTTTAAATAGGGTTTAAATTAAGACTGTTAAAAGATCAGTCCAAAATTTTAGACACAGTTTTTTCAAGAAATACCTTGGCAAGATAGCTTGTATACTTCAGATTATTACTTTGCTAGAACTACTATTTGTCTCCTAACAATTGCTCTATCTTTGGAATATGCTTATAAAGGATATCAACATAGAATTTGGCATCCATAATTTTAGAAAAGCAAAATAAACTACTTTTATTCTTTATACAGAATCCTCCCCACACAAAGATCTTCATTTGATCCTTGGGTATATGTCATATCGGTCATGTTCCCTTATACCAATGCTTCACTATATTCCAAAAGAGTTAAAAAGCTGCTCATCTGAAAAAAATGTATCGTTCCAATCATCATTGAGGTGCTTTCAGACCTACTCTACATGTTTATGCTTATAAGCCTTAGTAAGCATTGGAATTTTTAATGAAAGTACTTTTTTATATTCAAGGATATTCAAATGCCTTTCAACCATTTGATAAGATACTTTCATATTGATTTTTAATAACTTTGTTACTAAAGTTCTTGTTGAAATAGATGAATTCCTTTAAATATATTAATTTAATGCCTTTGATGCTCATACTGTTATCTTCTTAAGCCTATTTTTGTTTCCAACATGCTTATTCGTGTTGGATTTTTTGAGTTTATTGATATTATCATATATTGTAAAGAAGGATATATTGGTTATAGAGTGGATTTTTTTGACATTTTAAATATCCTGACTCCACAATTGTAAAATAAATTGACAATTGGTTTCTTATTTAGAAATTATTATTATACCCAAGAAAAAAAAATAAATGAATAATAGTACAAAGAAGTTTTATAAATACTCTCACTTTTAATGATTTTTTTCCATTTTAAATTATGAAAATTGGCCTTAATTTGGCAGAGTTACATATATTTTTTTTTTGTGGAAATTTTTTTAGATACTTATAAATCACACTATATATAAATTTTTTTTTCTAATTAATATTTTATAGGCCCTCCATTTGTATCTAATACTGCCTAAATTCTTTATAACGATGAATTAACAACCTTTCTTAAAATAGATATATTAAATTCTAACCATGCTTGATTTAGAGCTATTTTGAGCTCATCTATAGTTTGCAAAAAGTTTTTTTGCTTTTGAATATTTTTTATTAACAATTTTCAAATGTTTTCTATCAGATTAAGGTTTGAAGAATTTGCCAGCCAATCTATAATTTGATTTTTTTCTGTAGCAAACCATTTTTTAACAATTTTTACAATGTGAATTGAGATATTGTCATATTGAAACATCATATTTGGATTTTCTAATAAATGTACTATATTATACATGTGATGGAATTGAATTCAACCATTTTTCAAAAACCATATTATAGTAGAATTACTAAGTACAGTGCCAGCTGAAAGTAATGGCGGATGGTTTTTTTTAGATTAAATGATTTTTTTATTTATTAAAAAAATTTTTTTTTTAATTAA
>CAJVPV010001260.1:0-16637 GCA_910591835.1 Acaulospora morrowiae
ATACTTTGGAGGAGATGTGTCTTTCTGTAGCTATGGACATTCGTTCATTGGGAGGAAATATTAAGAAGGCGACGGTAAAAGGGTTTTATGAGAGAAATATTAAAAAGAAGGATGGTTATATTAGTACTTTAGATCAAATTGGTTTATGGATTGATAGTAAAACAAATAACATAGGTAGTGAGTAGCGGGAAAGGAACTGTCATCATATGGGTTAGGGCTCGGCAGGCATTTATGCTTTATTCCTCCCTTTAAATTCCGCTTCTCTATATTTTTACTTAGCCGAGCTCTAACTCTCAATGTATTGATTTTTTAAAAAAAAATAAAGATATGATTATAGCACTACGTGCCTTACTTTATCTGATTTCAAAGTATTATGTCTAGTTTCGGTTTTTTGCTTAATAGAAAATTGATTGATTTTTTAGAGATATGCCAGCAGTCCTTCACATTGAGAACTAGCAAATTAGAACAATAATGTGTAATATCGTATATTGTTTTATCAGTAATATGAGTACATTGAAAAATAAGATATCGAATATCTGGACACGAATGAACTATATCACACATAGCATCATCTGTAATACTATAATCAAAAGACAAGTCCAGGTGTTGAAGTTTTATACATGAACGCGCAATCGCGTAAATTGATATATCTTCGATAAAAGGTTGGGAAGAGAGGTTTAAATAAACTAGATTAGAACAAGTTCGTGCTATTTCAATTACAGATGCATCAGTAAAATTTGTATTATGCTTATTCAAGGAAGCAAGGCTTATATATTCTAATTTCGGACAAGATCGTGTTATTTCAAATATGCATTTATCAGTAATAGCTTTACATGCATTAAGACTCAGATGCTGTAGGTTTGGGCAATATCTTGCAATTTCTATAATTGGTATATTACTGAAACCATAACTTCAATCAAGAATGAGAAAGTTTATATTCTGACATGAACACAGAATCGCACTGAGTAACGCATCTGAGATTTTTAAATCTTCCAATCTGAGATATACCATCTTTGAGCAATAGAGTGGCTTTTTCTTTTCACATATAACTCTTTTAAATTTCATCAATCGCCAATAAAGAGGTCCAGATGTATTTAAGACACCTCGACTCTGCTGAAAATCTTCTGTGAAAAATTCAATACGTCTCCATAAAATCGGAGCACTACAGTGATACCAAAGGTGATTAACAAATAAAGCAGAATAAAGCGCTTTATCCTTGGCTAAGACACTGAATATGTTTTCAAGCAACTCTGGAATAATGAGAGGGTGGGCCATGTTTATTTTTATATAAGTATTAGAAAACTCGAAGTGGTTTTTATATCTGATATCACGCTTTATTCATCTAATTTCAATGGGGTGTCCCAACCCAGTCTAACTGCTAGAGGATCGTCTACCGCCTTAGTAAAATCAAAAATCACGAATTCTCGATCCCGCAAATGCTTATCAATAATCTTAGATGCCTTTTTTGGATCATCTGTATATTGACGTACAGTACTACTCTGTGAATGTCGTCCCTAGATCCACTCCCTTGGAATAGGCATAAGTGTGAGATATTTTCACGAATAATTTTAGGTGTTTGTGTATATTTCTGGCTTACATATATAGGTGAGACATTTTGATGCCGGCCACTAATGAAGTAAGGAATAATTCGTTCTTGCACTTTTTTGGGTTCGGCACATAGATCCTCAAAAACAATAACCGTACTTCGTTCCGGAGAGAATTTAGTTATATCTGGGATCTTATCTGGTAATATCCATTTAAATGTAACATCTTCTCGATATGGTTTTGGAGCATTTGCAAAGATCTGATAGCTATTTTGTACAAGTTGCCATTTTGGTTCAAAATGTTTGGCTACTAATCTGAGATCATCATTTCTAATATACCGTTCACCTTTTTTTCCATTAAACATGCATTGTAGTTTCTCACCAAGCATGAGATTTATTTCCATGTTAGTTTTTCCGCTATTTGAGCTTCCATTTATAAGCATCCTAAATGGGCAGTCTGGCGAATACTTATTACCCTTCATTCGTTCTGATGACTTTTTAGATGTCTCATTGATATTATATACATATATGGGCATGCCTTTATCTTTCATTTTAACCAAGATATGCAATATTTACTATTTATATGATAAATAACCTCTCTCTTGTAAGTTGCTTTTTATATAGGGGAATAAATCACAATTGAATGGGATACAAATAAGATCTATATCTCGCTCTTTGCATATTTCATGCTTTTTTTGGTCGTGTGATCTTTGTGAATCTAGGTCTATCTTGCCTCGCTTATGGAACATTGGATTCTCAGAAAAATGTTGAGATCCATTAAATTCCCATGCCAATCGCAATTCCTCATTATACCCATCTAATTGCATCCCATTCAAAAATGGTGGTTTACATGATGGGAATTTTTTACCTAACAGATCCTCAAAAATATATCTCGCAGAGCGCTCCCCTTTCCAATGAGGGCAAACTGGGCACCACTCAAATTTTTGTACCAAGACCTTATAAGGCGCTTCCCACTGATGAATTCCATTTTTACATGACCAGAGATATACACCAAATCCATTTATTTGCCCGGTTTTCATAATACAATACCCATCACGCTTTCTGGCATATTCCTCAGCCTGAGATGCTTCATTATTAGAAATATGAATGAAGTTAATAAATCCAGTATGATATTTTTGCATAAATTCGTCTGGTGGATACTGGATATTTTTAGGATTTTTGATAACCTGGAGTTCTTCCCTCTTAAAAGGTCTTTTTGGATTCCGTCCCATCAAATGAGCAGTAGATTCGATAGGCTCATCCTCAAGATAATATAAAACCGGCTGTGGCGGATTTTTACCAACAACAATTTTTTTGATTCTATAAATCCGCAATGACCAGTATGGATCAGTCGCTCTATGTCTGTGATCCCCTTCTAGCTCGCCAGGTTTTAATAAATACCTTACTGTAGTACCTTTCTGTAATTTTTGTTCGTATTTTCCAATAGGTCTTTTAGCTTTACTAGAAGGTTTGGATATAACTTCTTTCAAAGTCATAGCCTGGGATGGTGTCATACCAATAAGACGGGTTTTACTATTATTCATGTAGGTGAGAATTTTTTGAAGAACTTTATCCCATAATTGTGATCGCTCTCCTTCCGTTAATCGCCCCTCGATAGCATATTGAATTTTATATATAAGTTTTGCTACATTCTTTTTTAGTGCTTTAATAAATGCCAAACTCTCGAAACTGTAAAGATCAACAACTCTTATAACAACATTATACTGTTCCATCCCTCGAGAGAATGCTCCACGAAAACTTGCATCACCATCAGTCATCAATAATGTGGGCCAGGTAAGAGGATTGGTAGGATCTTCATATATCTCTTTAATCGCGATCCAAATTTCCAAGCTATTTCTTGATGTTAATGAACGTCCAGCCTTGAAACGAGTTGAGATATCAATTACTAGTAAACTACAAACAAATATCCTCATACCATCTTGATTATCGCGAACATGAATTAATATATCGCACTGATGAACTTTATTGGGAATCTTGATCTTCTGGAAACCCGCTTCTGCCTTGCACTTTTGTGGCGTAAGAAATATTTGATAATCATATTGATTCTCCAACCATTCTGTAATATCTTTGAGTTGGAAATGTTCATACCCTTCTTCCTGACATGCTTTCCACAATTTTTTACTATTTGGATGGAATCCAGGTATGTTATAGTAAATAAAACGTAGGACAATTTGCAATTCCTCATAAGGATTAATTATAATAGTGGGTACACTCATTTTCGGTACATTCTACTATAAATGTTTTGGTGGAGGTCAGGGGTAAGTCAAATATATTATATCAAAAAAGCCATAACATGTCTAAAAAAAAAAAATTATCAGATCTTTTATATACACATATGGCAAATTTTGACCTTTTTATACGAATTGAGCGAGGATTGGATCGGCTAGAAAATCATCTTGGAGCTGGTACACCACTAAACAACCCCATCAATATTATAGGAGGAATTCGTGGGTCTTTAAACACTATTCGGGCTAATTATCAAAGAAAAGACCAGGATTTGGATGATATTACGAATCAACGTGATGACAGAGATAACCAGATAATTCAGTTACAGCAGGACGTTAATGGTTATAGGCAACAGAATATCAATTTGCAAAATCAAGTTAACCAACTTACCCAGGATGGTATTACTTTACAGAATAATCTTAACCAGCTTACCCAAGAACGGAATAATTCTCAGAATAATCTTGCTTTAATGACTACGGCTTATAATAATGAACAGGTAGAATCCCGTCGCTGGCAGAGGATTGCTCAAAAATTGGAAACAGGAATGCAGGTACGGGTTAATACTTTATTACTTGAGAAGGTTGCACTTATATTTAAAAGCCGGCAATGTCAGAGGCATAGTAGAGAATTACAACAAAAATATGATATGCGGGGGCATTTGTGGCATAATGTTACTTTGGCATTAGAAGAACAATTTAAACTCAGGCATATTTTTGAAATTATTTATAAAGTATCTATCCACCGATTAAAGCAAGAGTTGCGACAATGTAATCATGATAAAGTCTTCTTACAATTTTGGTATGACCGTGTTGTTCCAAGCTACGAAAAATGGAAAAATAGAACACATAATGCTAGGCAATTAATTTTGAATTTGAATCAGCAAATTTTTGCGCTTCAGAATAATCCGCATATAAATAATAATCGAACAAGTATGGCAACAATTCCGGCACCAACATTTTCAGGTAATCATGATGAGGATATTGATATTTTTATTAGTCGCTTTTCTGCATATTTGGCTGGTATAGATGTAAATCCAGTAGGTGTAGCCCGAGATAGAGCTTTTGGTATTCTACGGGGATGTTTATCTGGATCAGCATTAGACTGGTTCGATCGAAAAATTCTTGGTAAACGATGGGAGCTTCATAACATTCTCGCAAATCATGGACAAGCTAATATAGCTGGTGTTCAAGGACGTACCATGGCACAAATGAATAATACTAATAGTTTTAGAAATCCCTCTATTGCTCATACCTATGCTAATGTCCCTGCTAATAATGCTGTAACAGTAGGGAACTCGATGGTTCCAGCAGAAGCTTTTATAGAAGATTGGCGTTTAGCCGGGGGCCGTCCATCAGATAGACCCGTCAATGCAGTAAATGCTGCTAATAATAATCCTATCATATTTGATAATATACGGATTGGGCAGGCTTTATATTGGTTAAAGAATGAGTACCCCACAGTACTTAGTGAGAAACGTAATCTAGTGTTTGGATCATTGGCTCAAGGTGATGATCCTTTAGGAGTATTCTATTCAAAACTTAGAAAGTATGGGAAAATGTTAAACCATGATGAGGAGCAAATCAAAGGCCAGTTTTTACGTGGCTTGTCTTCTGATCTAGAGGATGATGCAGAGCGTATTGGCACTGAACAACCCTTAGAAGATCTTTTTACTACATTAGAACGAATTGAAACACGCAGATTGGAAAAAAGACTGGGTTTAGTTTCTAAAATACCTCAGTCTGGCTATAAGCCATCATCCAAATCTCGGGAAAAAGATTATTACTCCAGCGATACGGGTATGACCGAAGCTAACGTCAGAAACTTGGTGAAATCTATAATGTCTGAACAATCACAACCCGTCTCACAAACCATCTCTTCTAAGTCCCAGGATAACCAAATCACACTTTCACAAGATGATTTCAAAAAAATTATAGTGGGTTTGAAGGGAACTATTGCTAAAGGACAGCAAACTTTGAAGAAACCTCCTGGTCCAGGGAAACAAAAAGCGGATGATCTTGCTGTAAACCGTTTTTTAGATAGTTTAACAAATAATACAGGTTTACCAGGAGAAGATTATGACTATGATCCAGTTGAAGATTTGAGATTACAGCTTGAGCAGTTGGATATCAATCAAGCAAAATTAGCTTGAGTAATAAATGCAGTTTTAAAATCTTCTCGCAAATGCTCAAAGTGTGGCAAACCAGGCCACAATTCCCGCAACTGTAAAAATAAAAGAAAGAGCAAGTCTAGGCATTCTAGTAAGAGCAAATCCAAGAAAGGTAAGGTTAATCTTGCTATCAAAGATTCAGATTCCGAGTCTGATGCTAACTCTTCTGATAATGAATCCAATTCTGACTCTGGCTCTGGCTCTGATTCTGGGTCTGGTTCCGAAACGGAATCTGATTCTGAGAATGGCTTAACTGAGACTGAAATCGCGAAAATTATCAATGCTGTTAAATCAAAAAAAAAGTAAAGCCAAAGAGTAAATCGTCCTCTAAAAAGAAGTCTAGTCCAAAGAAGAGACAGAGTCTCGAATCTCCGATTCAACGTACTTCACAAAAGAAATCAGGTACAATTATCGAGTCGCAAATTCGAAAAATTATTCTAGCTATGTTTAATGATCCAGAGGTTATAGAAACGATTAAAAACAATATTAATAACATGAATTTATCTGTTACAAGACCTGACTTTATAAATTACCGAGAACCAGCTCCAGAAATACCTGATTCGGATAGGGAGGATGAAATGCTAGACGATCCTATGGAGATTGATTTCGTTCAAAAAAAAGATCCAGCTACAGATGTCGTAACTACAAAATGCAAAATTAAACGATTGGTAATTCCGGCGGCCACGGTAGATCCTGGTGCAAATTTTCCAATCATGTCTGAGAATATAGCTGAACGATTAAAATTAGATATTGATATAAGGGAAAAACATGATCTTAGAGGTATTGCTACAGTCCCTACTGAATCACTTGGAATTGTTCGCAATGTACCAATAAATTTTGCCCGAGGTTGCACTATATATTCTGATTTTGCAGTGGTTAAATATCCCAAGCCAATGTTGATTTTGCCCAATACATTACTTGACAAATATGACTATGATTTACTTGCATCGAAGCGTGAGTTAAAACTGGTATGCAATGGTAAGGAGTTTTTTATCCCGATCAATATGCACAAGATCAAGAATAAACTCGAAGTGAACTATGCAACTGCGATTCAGGATAGGGACAAAGTCCCATTGCTTTGCAATAATAAGCCTTCAGTGCCGGATCAAATTTCTCAGGAGATAGATGGGGATGAAAATAATAACATCTTATTCGATACATGGCATGTTCCAGCGAATTCCAGTATAGATGATGCAGAGCATCGAATCTTCGATTCCTTTGATGATTTATCATTAAAAAAAAAATATATAAATTGCGAGAGGGCAGTCAAAATCATTACTGAGCTTAATATTCGCAACAGACTTTTATTATCAAAATACGAAACTATGGATAATAAGAAAACCTATTAAGAATTGCTAGGGGTAGTCATTTTGTGAGTATTTAATATATAATCTGAACATTCTATTCGCTCCTCTCCCTCATTTAATGCTTGTTCAACTGGATCAGAAATTTGAACAGATTTGGACTTCGATCGCCTCTTTTTTGTTTGTTTATCTGAGGTATTATCTGAAGCGTGTAGGCTAGAAGAGCTATGATTCAAAGAATCGCCTAACGGCCTGTCCTGCAATAAAGATATTGATGTTATTTTGGGAGAAATTATACTTTGTACCTGAGATGGGTGAGAGTATATCATTTGTTGTTTACGCTCCCGATTTTCAATATAGTCTTTAACCCGAATATAGGATATACGATATTTTTTTGCCATAGAATTTATAGCATCAGGTACTCTACCGGGTGATGTTTTAATATCTTTGATTGCCTCAACCGATAATAATCTCGCATTAGCACTATAATATTCTTTATGAATATGACCCATATCGAAAAATTTTTATTATTTATAGCTATTAAAAAATAAAGAAATGTTTCAAAATGTTTCGAAATGTTTCGAAATGTTTGTATATGTTTCAAAATATTTAAATTTTTTTAAATATGTATAAACATTTGTACTAATTATTTATCATATCTACAAATTCCCATATAGCATAAATACATGTATGTGATATATGATACTTTCTAGTTAAAAATAATATTGCATTTACACCTCTACTATTTATTATCTCGAAAATTACTTCAGATAGAGATATGTTTTATTTAATCGAAATCCCACCTTTTCACACCATGTGTTTATAGCCAGATTTTTTTTGTTATATATGAGAAAAATGCTAAAATATACAGCCAATGCGCAAGATAAAGAATCTCGTATTGTAAAAGTTATATCGGGGTTAAGTTCTCGCAATAAAAAATTAGAGGACAGGTATATAAAGCAATGGGAAAATTTTGATCGTGAACGGGAGAGTTGGGAACAGGAGAGGAATAAGTGGCGCCAGAAACTAGATGAATCTAATACTGCTATTCAGAAATTACATACCTGTGATCTTAAACTCATTGACGAAGCTAGGAATTTACAAATCGAAATTGTTAATAAAAATCGTTCTCTTGCTGAATTCAAGGCTGAAATCGATATAAAATCCAAGAAAATTGGATCGCTAGAATCTATGATCGAGATATTGAAGGGTAAGTTATCTTCGGCCCAGGAGGATGTAATTTCGATCCAAACAAAAAAAGAATTCGAGATCACGTCATTCAAATCCAAAATAGCTGAATTAGAACAAGAGTTGACTTCAAAGATTAGCAAGCTTGAGCGTCTGAAAACGGAGGCTATATCGAAAGCCATAGTTGGTGGGGATGACGAAAAAAATATACAAGGCAGTGAACAGACTTTTCTATCGAATTTTGATGAAATAGCTGCAATTAGTGAACCTAATAATCTTAGTAAATATTTAGTACGCAGAAAAAATATGGATCCAGGCCCTTTAGGGGCGACTCTTCGAGTCATAGAGAAAATCGATGGTGATGTCGAGACATATACCAGGCCTTTAGGCACCTCAAAGAGGCATGATGAGATTACTGAACTATCAAAAAATGATACTGAGATCAACTCTAAGGGAAGTGATGAAATCGATATTAGCAAAACTAACAATATACTTCAAGAAATACCAAATATAACTCCTTACCTTACACCGCCAGAAAATTATGGGTTCTGCCCAGTGTCAAAGACACATACTCCCTCTTTGATGTCACTGCTATCAGCATATATATTTCTTACTCTGTTAATTATTGCGGTTATTGTTATATTCAGACGCACATGGAATATAGGTAAAAAGAGTGATCAGTTATGGGATGCATAGGCCAGGTATTAGGAACTATCTATTTAAACTTAGGAGTTATTTATATACGAAAAAATATTATTAATAATATATATGTATCTTAGTAGATTGTGGCGATCTTAGCTAAGAATACTATTGCGGAGTAATGACCCTTTGGGTCTAACAATATAATAGCACAGCTAATCAATTCAAGGCTTTAACATATTTCGTAAGCCATTTTTTAGCTTCTTTTTGCGAATATGCGTCAATCTGTTTTTCTTTCTCATCTGAATCTTTGAGTTGCATAATTTTATGTGAAGATGATGGTTGATATTTCTCGTCTTCGTTAATAAACCGCGCACATAATCCCAAAGTACTTTCTATATAGTAGTTGATATTTATTTCCATGTTCTGTTCTTTTGCAAACTCTGGATATTCCATATAATCACCAAGTCTATATGGTATTAATCGACCTTTTTCATCACGATAATGTTCACCCTTTACTATTACATAACTAAAGCGCTCACCAGGATCTGGGATATTCAATTTTTTTTCTTTCATTCGAGTTATAAAACGCTGGATACGAAGATTTTTTTTCTTAGGCTTCCACGTAGCCGTCCCAATAAATTGACTAAAGTCCCATTGCTTATCTTTGGCCTCTCTGAGAATATCTTCAACAATTTTATGAATTGATCATGTATTATTTATATTCATAGCTTCCCACATGATTTTTTCCCCGATAAATTTGAAAAGCTGGGACTGGCCTTGCTTTATGCTATCAATCCCTTTTTTAAAGAGATTATCTGGTTTGAAATTGACAACCCCTTCATGCGGTACACCGAAGTATTTTTTCTTGCCAGTAAAACAGACAGGAAATAATACCTCTTCGTATGCCATTTTAAGATAAGATGTGCCGTTTTTTATCTTCAGATAAGCATTTACTTCATCACGCAACTTTTTCATCACATTCATAGTAATTTTAACCATTTCAGACCAGTATTCCTCCTTGGAAAGGTTTCCTTCGTTAAAAGCTTTATCGTATTTTTCATAATATTTATCCGGACAGGTAAGATATAAAGAATCGGTATCCCCATATTTTATTCCGAAACCTTTCCCAGACACAAACTTAGCAACAAGATCAATATTATACTGACCTGCAGAAGTGATTCCTCCAGCTAATTCACGAAGAAAGAATGGAGATTTGTTGTTTCCTGCTTCTCCGTAAAAAGTATTCATATATACCTTTAAAGCGAACTGTTTGGAATTTAAACAATTATAATCAAAACATATGGATGAATATTCTGAATTTAAGCTTTCTGGGATTTTTTTACCTTTCTCTTTAACCGAACTTATCATTTTCCCAAGATGTTCTTTTTTCTTTCCTAATGAGGCAAGCTGTGCTTTAAGATTTACTCTCTTATTGAATAGATCCTCTAATACAATAGGATATAAACCCTTCTTCTCGAATTGATTATCATGTCTTACACACCAAGCATGGACAATGCGGTTATTAAATGGAAACTCAATCTTATGCAAGTTATTTCTATTTTTTTGTACAATATCGGCCTCTCTATAAGTTAATATCATTTTTTCTGGAGAAAGGTTATAAGCCATAATAAGACTGGGATATAAAGATGCAAAATCCAATCCTGTAACAGGTCGTTTGGTCTCAATTCCTTTTTTAGGCGGAAATACGTATGCGCCAGGATACTTACCTTTTTCTATATTTTTACATTGTCTCGTACTAAATAGTATATTACGTTTAGTGGCATAAGCACCCAGAAGGTTTCGCACCTTCATTCCATTTGCCCGATAATGTGAATCAAATAAAGATACATAAGCTATAGAAGCAACCTCCCTATAGTCATTAATTACATTCCGCTTAACCATAAGCTCCTGGCAGCGCAATGCATCTATAATACAATAATATGCTACTTTACGCATGTTTTCTATAGTAGATTGCGATTTATTTGAGGAAATACTCTCTTTTGCTTCTGAGTAAATTTTCCACATTTTATTATATGGCATGTCCGCTTTACCCCCCAATCCACATATTTTTAAGTAAAATGCGAGTGAACTTTTTTTATCAACTTCTGCGCGAGGGTAAAGTTTCATAAAACATGCACGTACATCAATTGGTACACAACCTGGTATTTTAAGAAAAGTAGAAATATAATTATCTTCTGGACTAATCTTAATTATGACTGGCTGTACTCTATCATTTTCTTCCTCACTATTATCAATAGCGCCTTTTTTAATTTGAAAACTATTTTTAGATTTTGCCCCTATGTTCCCGTAATAATTCCATTTTAGAATTTCTTCCTTCGATTTAAATCTTCCCGTCATCTGTTGCCACATCCATTCGAGAATATTAAGTCTATAAGCTCTTTCCATAATAAATGGCCAATCATATTCGGAATCGCTAAATCCGAGTTGAATATCAGGGATAAAGGCTTTCCAGCATAATGCGAATGCTTTCAGTAAATTTGTCTGGTTCCCACATACAACTGTTATCCATCGTGGGTCTGGTGCAGTTTCAAGATCGACAAGACAGATTTGTTTTAACGGTCTTGGATCGTCTTTCCAGTGCAAGGTCATACAAATCATGAATACGATACTTTCTTCATCGTGTATTTCAGCAAATTCGCCCAACTCTCGTGATTATGTCTCTATATCCCATGTAAGGATAAGCGTACGATCTCTCATGAGTGCTGAAATCGGAAAACGGTCACTTATCATTTTTAGATCTTCTACTGGTCGAAAATTGTTTATAGAAACCTGAAAATCGTGTGTATAATGAGAATGTTTTTTGTATCTATACTTACTTATCATAGACCAACCAGAAATTGCGATTCCATTTTCTCTAGCTATTTTATGATGAAACGAGAACATATCATCTGAGGCAGTTTCGAAATTTTTATCTTGGATAGCTTGGAGAGCTTTCTTCCTATCCCTACTACCAAGTGTAAAAATTCGTAAATATGACTTTTTTTCTGTATGGTAACCACGCAAGGGGAAGGCCTTAATATATTCTATTTTATAGGTATTTATAACACTAGAGAGAATTGCGTCTATTTTTATTTTAAACTCGTCTATGATTTCTTTATCAGGTACAAGTATATCAAAGAAAATCTGGATCCCTGTAAGGGTAACTACTGCTTTTTGACCGTTAATGAGAGAGCCGTAAAGACGCAAAACATAATAATTTTTTTCACCTTTTTTTTCCGATGAACCCTCAAAATCGACAGCCATGAAAGGGATTTCCTCTCGTTTAGTTAAAGCATTATTGAGAATCGCAGACAAACTCTCATCATTTTCTGCAACTATATCGTTGCGAGTTGGGACTCCTAAATAATCACCGCCAAAATAGTGGAATACGTATTGAAGTAATTGTTCTGCCTTTTCGTTTTCCTCAATCACAGATTTCGGAAAAGCTTTGGCCCCCCGGCGGTAGAACGCCCCGTTATTTTCATACTCCGTCTCTGGCTCGAAATTCTCCGAGTTTTCTGGGCTCTCTGGTCGAGAAGGTACTTCCACTTCTGCTGACACATGATCGATATTTTTTTGGAAATTTTGGGTATTCATTGTAACTAAGATTATTTTTGCGCTATACTATTAGAAACAAAAAAGTTCAAATAAAAAATAAATCCGAAATATAGAATCGATATATATTATTAGGTACGTATAGTATTGGTATGGCATTTTATCGTTGTCCCTATATTCTTAGAATCGGCGAAGTATGTAATCGGGGATGTTATCGCCCCGAGGGATGTCAAGTTCATTGGGATTCCCCTATGCGTGTTCCTTGCAAAGATTGTGGTGAGTTGACTTATTCTAAATATGGTTATTGTGACATTCATGCTAAAAAACATCGAAGACGGGATCATTATTACCGGAAGAAGCTGGAGAAGCTAGCCCGAAGTGGACCTGTAGTAAAAGAAAATTAATATACATATGTGTGGTATGTTGGACACCCTATATTTTTCGAAGTTCCAAATAGGACGGATTTTTTTCTAGGACGGATTTTTTCTAGGACGTAACCTAGGACGGAAAAAAATATACACGGCGGTAATTTCAAGCCGAACGAAGGAGTTTTAGACTACCCGTCCCAGTTGTCCCAGCTGTCCTAGTAAAATCTCGATTTTCTTACCTTTTTTTTCTTTTTTTATCTATAGGTATACATAGTATATATTATATGTATATATCATATGTATATAACGTTATGTATAGTATATATATATCATGAGTAGATAAGTTTTATTTTTTTCTATATTATTACTTTTTACTAGGACAACTAGGACGGATATATAATAAATATAAAGGAACAAGATAAAAATATTTTTAAAGCTTTTCTCCTATATCGAATCCGTCCCAGTTAACTTTTTTTTTTACTAGGACGAAACCGGGACAGATTTTTTATTAGGACGCGAGCAGATCGATTTAACCGCATTCTGGAATATCAATCATGGGTCAAGGTAAGTAACATATACCTTGCTACTAGGCCAGCTAGGGACAAGGTAAGTTGATATACTTTGATATAACATGTCTTTAAACATGGGCGAAATAGCATTAATCACATACATATTTATTCACTATGTATTTATGCTAATACAGTATACTGTATAAATATAATAATTATGCATTGAGTATCCTCAATATTTAGTTTTGCAAAAATATATATATAACAATGATAATATTATAGTGATAATAAATAACCATCTCGCAAATTCATTGGTTGGCAAAATATTTGGCAAGAATGTTTATAGTGTTTTTCGCATCCAAAAAACTATGAGCGAATATAGGATTAGGATATTCATGCCACGGGTCTTTACATTCAGCACGAGGGTCGTCAAAGGTGGATTTGCGAAGGCAACTTGGATTGTTATTCACAACAACAGATAATCCGACAAGATGATTCCTGACAAGCCATATCTTTACCAAGTTCGCGCACTCCATGTTCAAATCTCTAGCTGGAACCGATTTGTTATTTGGGAAACACTCAAGTAACCTCTGGTATACGCTACTTCCAGGACCAAAACCTGCAAGACTCATTGTATCTTTGATCACGGTCCAATACGTCTTTCCTTTGTAGATATTCTCGGCGGCTATAGCAACTTTTACGGCGGTGAGATCGCCCCCCATCTCCATACCGAATATTCCATTTTGCCAACAGCTTCCACATTGTGGAGCATTCTCGAGGCATACCTTATTAGGGCCAATCATGGAGTTTTCTTTTACTTTGCCATTTTCCATCTCAGTGCAGAGATTATAGTTGAATAAGTATCCTTCAGTTTCCGGAACATCAAGTTTAATGAATTTACTGTATGGTTCTTCAAAAATCCCTTCCTTTAACGACCACCAAGTTGCGACAGCTACTGCATAAATAGATGGTTTGATTTTGGAATCACCAACCATCTCTAACCAGATTTTGTTGTCGTTCCATGGGAGTCCTTCAGTTGTCTTAGCGTTCGGTACGGTGTATTTCTTGATCCAATCTACCCATTTACGCTGAGGAGTATTGTGTTTGAGTTCGTCTATGTTATTGATAGATAGCACTACGTTGACCGAGATCAGACAGGTTATAATAAGAACAAAAATAATGCACCTCATTATTAGCTTTTTAAACTTGATGTGATTTTACAGATCCATTTTATAGGAAGTACTATTACGTATAGAGGCACCTGATTGCCTGATTTTTAGAAGTTAGCTGTTTCTTTGTTAAACGGCGTAATAATGATATGATTGTAAAAATCGAATGATGACTACATAAATCAAGTGACTTAAGTTTTGCGATCGTACATCATCTGTGGATCGGTGTATGGCCTAACATGCAAAATACACATTACTCGAGTGTAGCCAGAATTATGAGATCAGCTACGCACACACTTTATAGTACTGTATATAAATATAATATCGAATTTGAGTTTCTAAAGGCAATAGAGAAGGATTGCATTGAGGCATCATAACCTACATCGGTGAATACCTTAGTTTTAAAATTAATCATGATCATCAAATTGATATACAGTGTATCACATACTATTTAACCATAGAAGTTAACCAAATTACTGTCTCGATATGTGAGAGTTTGAGTGTGACCTAAAAAATAAATCACACCATCTTCGAATGTGGCCAAAATTATGAAATCGGCCACAGACTAATGTGGCCAAAATTATGAAATCGGCCACAGACTAATGTGGCCAAAATTATGAAATCGGCCACAGACTAATGTGGCCAAAATTATGATATAGACCATGTCATAACCTAAGCTAAGTGGGAATAACATAATTATGTTATTCCCACTAGTGGGGAAATTGTATGGAGCAGGCCACGATACACAATCTGATGCATCACATATCCTGAAAATTGAAAATAATCAGTGGAGTTGAATAAGCAATGACAAAATAATTAGAGTTTAAAATAGACTTTTTATAACTTTCCTTGTAAGGATAGTCTATCGATAATCTAATTTCCTTGTTATCTTATAATATAAATAGAAGAGAAAATTGTAAAAAGTAGGAGTAGTACAAAAATTATAAAAAAAACGGTTCCTTAAATTAAAACCTTCTTAATTAGAACATGTGAAAGTCATTGCTAAAAGAAGTAAAAACTAATTAACTTACCTAATCTAGTACTTGTTGCAGATAGGATGCTTGGAACCACAAAGGGAAAAGTGGTAAAGATCTGTTAAGAGAAGCAATAACAGAAAGAGAAGGAAAGAGTTAGTGGAACTCAGCTAAACAATCTATACACCTCAAGTATAAAAGCCAAACACTTACCAACGTTATGCGAGGAGTGCTCTGAAGAAGTGACAGACTCACCGAGAGAGATGTCAACAATATTGTTAAAATTTGTAGATTTTTAAAACAATTGGTATAATTATTTAATACAATTAATTGAGTCATTATTAAAACATATAAATATTTAAGATACAATGCAATTATTTTTAAGGATTTTAGAAAATTAAATCAATATTAAACAATTTATATTACATATATATAATTTTATAACCAAATAATATATTATTTCAAAATCTTTTAACAAATACTTCTTGGAGAAATAATTGATTTTCTACTTATAGATTTTATAGTGCATTTGATACAGTTTTATAAAAAATTTAGTTGACTTAAGCTATCAAATTTAGAAGTAAAAAAGTCAAGCAGAATATAAATTTTCCATATATAATATTTCATTTAAAAATTATATTAATACTATATATCAGTGTTCTTATTATTAATTTTTTTAAGGTTATATATTGATTATTAATATGTAATAAATTATTATTGTTGTTATTATAGTTTGTTATTATTATTATTGTTGTTTGTTATTATTATTATAATAATAATAACTAATAATATGATTTATATAATATATAATTAGTAGAAAAAGATTTGTAATCTTTTAAAAAAAATTAATCAATTTTAATTATATATACAGTGGTGATCAAAAAAAATGGCATTGATATTTTTTATTATAATTTAATAAATAATAATTTAATTGAGATAAAACTTTAAATATATATATTTTATAACCTAA
>CAJVPV010001261.1:0-16634 GCA_910591835.1 Acaulospora morrowiae
TCCTCAAAAATAATTGTGTTATGACTCAATTATTTATATATTTTAATAGTGACTCAATTAATTGTGTCAAATAATTGCATCAATTGTATCAGGATCTACAAATTTCAGCAACATGTATATTCTGGATCAAGACAAATTATGCTTATGTGAGAGACTAGTTGGGGCCATGTAAGTTTGGTGATGTTTTGGAATTTTAGTAATTAGTTGATAAATTTTATATTGAGGGCTTTAGTTGTGTTAATTGCTGTTTTTTTGAGTTGGGACTAAAGGGAAGAGAATAGGAAACCAATTAAGTTTTTGGTATTGTTGAAATAAAAAGGGCACTCTGTTGGACATATTTGAATTTTGAAGTCTTTGGCTGCTTTTGCTGTATAAAGAATCCAGTTGTCTTGTTCGAACTTTTCAGGATTGCAAATTGGACAGAACCCAAATTGTTTTTTTTGCTTAAATAGATCAGATGTCTTGTATTGTATATTGTTTAATAGATAGAATAAAAAATTTGGATATCAGATTACCTATAAGTATAGTTTTTTGTCTTTCTTCAAGTGCTAATAGGTTGAGACCTCTGTGGTTTGTCAGAATTGTGTTGGAGCATTTGAAGGAAATCTTGTATGCTGATTTCACTAGCTTGTTAATTTTTGTTTGAAGCGATCTGAGTGCTAAATTGTTGAGAAATAATAAGAGTAGGAAGTATTCAAATTTTATAAGAACAATCCCATTGCTAATTTGTTATTTGATTTCTACTTTCCAGTTGTGTTTTGAAAGTTCATTGATAATTTGTGACAATGTTTGAATGAATGATTTCCTGTTGCATTTGAGAAAGTTTTTAGGTGAAATTGGTATTCCAAGATATTTAACACTTTCATAAGGTTTGAGAACTTGGATCTAATGATTGTCAAATTTTATGGTGTTCTGTGTGTCCTGTCTGACCTTGATATTGTTTATAATTTTGGTTTTGGTTTTGTTACAAGTAATACTGTTTATAGTAAAGAATTGGTTAGCAATTGAAAAAGATTTTTTATTTTTTGTCTGAATCTGCTATAAGTAGGGTTCCGAAAAAGTACCGAAAAAGTACCGAACTGGTACCGAACTGGTACCGAACTGGTATCGAACTGGTATCGAAATGGTACCGATATATAGTAAATTTAATATATGGGTTGTGACCTACTCATATGTTTTTATAGTAAATTTAAGTATCGAACTGGTATCGAAGTGGTATCGAAGTGGTATCGTTAGGAGCCCTAGCTATAAGAGCTAGGTCGTTTATGTATGCTAATGTATTGAAGGCCCTATACTCCTGAACTAGGCAATATTGAGACAACTTGGTAACTAGGGGGTCATAAAAGATAACCCAAATAATTAGTAATAGCATCTCTTTTTGCTCTACTCCATTGTTAACAATGAATAGCTTAGTGGGGCCAAATGGTGAGTTGATAAATACCTCTCTTTTGGTTAGGATATTGATAAGAAGATTGATAATTTGATCTGGACACTTAATTTTTTTTAGCGATTTCTTGATTGCTGGTATAGGAGCTGAATTAAATGCTTTGGTGATATCAAGGACTGTGAGCCAAAATTCTTCATTGTTAACATTTACAGCTTGGAGAACTGAATTGACAATTGCAAGTGGTTCCATAGTACTTTGTTCAGGAAGGCTACACAGTTGAACCTTAATAAAATATTGTTTTCCTTAAGAATCTTGACTAGTTTTTTGTTGATTAAACCTGTAAAGATTTTTCTAGAAGATTTGACTAGTGGAATTAATCCAGTATCAGCTAGTTTGTAACTTCAAACAACTTTTTTTGGAATTAAGGTAATGATAGTTTGCTTCTATTGTTTGAATATTAAGGTAGATTGTAAGGTATGGTTGAAAATAGCTGTCATATGGAAGACTACTTTGTCATTCATCAGTTTAATAATATCATAGGTAATTCCTGATACTTCTGGAGTCTTGTTTCTAGTGAGTTTACAGATGGCTTCTTTGACAGTTAATGAATCAAGAAAATCTGAAAGCTCCTTGTATATGCCTTGATTTATTGCCATAAAGGAGTAGATTTCTTCCCATTCAGGAAAGTTAGAAAGGTTGAAGTTTCTGAATTGAAGAATGTTCTTGAAATAATTGTTAATAGTTTCTTGGATAAGATCAGAATCATCTATTAGCTGATTATTGGAATCATATATTTTATAGAGATTGATTTTAAGCTTGATTGTCCCAAGAGCTTTTTTGACATAACTCTTTGGCTTGTTATAGAAATTTTCCACCATGTTTTCAAAGTTTAAACAGAACTCTTCGATTGATTCTTGCTGAGCTTGAAGTAGTACTTCTTTAATAAGAAGTTTTTTTAACTTTTGGAAACTCTTGACTGAGATATTGAAGTTATGATTAGCAGTTTTATAGAGGATTAGCAGTTCTTGGTCTGGTAGAAATGGTAATGGATGTGTGTTTTTAAGTTGTATTATCACTTTGTTAATTTTCTTAATTTGTCTCTTGAGTCTCTTTTCTACATTAGTACAGTAGTCCTTTCGTGCAAAGTTAGCTTTGGTTTTTTTTATATGTTTGTTAAAAACATTAATATAGATATCCTGGAAGCTGTTCCAATTGGGTGACGTTAAGAGGCTGACCCATTAATCTAGTTCTTTGATAAATTCTAAGATGTTTTCTTTTGGAGTCTTGTTAAGGTCAAATTTGAAGATAGGTTTAGTTTTTTTGAATTCAAAGTGGTCAAATTTTATTGAGACAGCTCAGTGATCAATTGGGATAGTATCAATCTCTTGTATATCATACCAGACTATTTTGGGAGCAAGATTTCTTGAGACCCAGATTTGGTCTATGTGTGAGGCACTAGTTGAGATAAAGTAAATAAAAACTTTGTTGTCATATTGTTATCCAATGTCAATGTAATTGTTTAGATACTTATATACCAGTTGTTTATATGGAGAGGTTTTGGCTCCAATTAATAGGCTGTCTTTGGGATAAAAGTTGAAGTCTCCTAGAATTAGGTGATATAGTTTGTAATAAAAGGCAAGTTTGATTGCTTGATGTAGCTGGGTAAGAGCCAGGTTTCTTTCTTTTCTCTTATGCGGAAGGTATATTACTGTAAAAAGTATATTTACTTTTCCTTTAAACTTTAAGATAATTGATAAGCAGTATTCTGAAATATCACAGATTTTGAATACATGTGATCAGAGATCTTTGCCAATAATTAGTATGGTGCCATTCTTTGTTAGGTTGGATTTGCCATAAAATATGGCTCTTCTATTAATGTTTTTTGAATAGAAGTTTTCTTTCTTAAGTTTGGTTTTGGTATACATTAGGATAGATCTACTGTTTACTGTATTGGCTAGAGTTCTAAGTTTGACTGAATTATTAAGACCTCTAGTATTGATAATCATTAAAATGATTAGACTTTTGATATTATTAATGTTGTTGGGATCATTATGGAATATATTGTTTTGGTTAGACTAATTTAAAGATATTTGAATATGAGTTTTATATAATGGGGTTGTTAGGTTATAATTGGATATTATGTATTAAAAGTTTAATAAGATAGAATTAATAAGTGTGGTATTTGTGTTGAAATTGTTACTTATAACAATTAACCTAAGAAGAGGATAAGATCAAACTCTAGTTCAGGAAGCATTTCTTTGATTATAAGGAAATTAGAGAGTCTGTTGAATGAGAATATTTGGTAAAGCTAATAAATAGTTGCTGATAAGGTAGTGTTATTGATTAATAGGAATTTCAGAATCATTAGACTCTTTGTCTGTTAAGATTTTGTTGATTTCAATAGGATCTTTTGGTAGTGAAACTTGTGAATTGATGAACCAATCTTCAGGAATCCTTAGAAATTCATAGTAATTGTGTAGGACCCTTATTTTCTCTTTCAAATAATTATTACTGTGAGAAAGTTGTCCAATGTTAAATTTTGGGAGAATATCCTTTAATATTCATGGAAATCTTGGTTTATTGGTTTGGGTGATTTCTGGGAATACCTAACGAGGTCCTAAAGAAAAAAAGAACTTGTATTTTGATTTTAGAATTCTAATCAGAAACTGGATATCATAAGAGTTTGTAGTGGAAATTTGAATGTACAATTTAGCTCAATATTTATTAATGATAAATGGGAAGATTGAAAGAGATTTCTTGAATTTAAAGAAATTGGAAGGAAGGTGTTCAAAGAAATATTTGGTTCTAAGTTTCTAAATAACCTCTCTGATATTGTTTTCATATGTGTCAAATGGAAAAAGAGAAGAGAATTCTGAATCCAGCATGTTAGAAGAAGAGGAAAGAAGATTTTTGGAGAGTGAAAGATTGAAATAAGTTGATGGAATCTTGAAAAAACAAGAAAGAATCTCTTGAGTTCTCTAATCATGTTTTTCAAGTTCCTAAGATCATTTCTTTTTCTAACTGAAAATAAATATAAAATTTCTTTGGAAAGATCTGGAAGTGTGATAAAATATGTATTTGGTAAAAAGTCAAATTTGTATAAAAAATGGAGAGAACCTGTGACACTTGCAATGATACTCCTGTCAATTATAGAAATCCTGTAGGAAATTTTGACCTTTATTTGTGCTAGTATTAGGTTAGGAGACAAGAGAAGTTCTGGAAGGTTGTCTCAAAATATTTTTTTGCTTTTCTAAAGAAGATTGTGATAATCTAGTTTGCTACTTTCTTTGGAACAGTAAAGATAGTTGCATCCATATTCTATAATTTGTACAAGAAAATATGGATTGAGATCAAATATGTTGATTTATCTTAAGTATACCATAAAAAGACTAGCACTTAATCAGAGCTTGATTTTGGAGCAGACTTTTCTGTTAAGCTCTGCAACTTTGTACTTTCCTTTGTATATTCTCTGAAATTGATTATCCAATTTCTCATATTCCTTTTGGTGATCTTCTTTGAGCTCAGATATTTTGTTGAAGTTAAAGAAACTTTTATCTCTTGCTTCTATTTTGATAAAAATAGCTAGGTGAGGTTTCTGTCTCATTTTACTTTTTGGTTGTTGGTTAATTTCAATTAGGAGTTTGATTAGTTCTGTTGGAGACCCAGTTAATAATACAATTATGTTCAGTAATAAGGTCATCAGAAATATATAAATCGTCATCTTTGTTAAAAGATATATAATAATCTTCTATTCCTAAATATTTCTGTATTAGGTCTTCTTTATAGGTCCAGATTTTTTATTGTGCTGTATTGAGTTTTTCTTTGTAAGAATTGTTGTTTAGTGGTCTCTTGGATCTTTGCTGTTGCTTGGATTGATGAGAGTTTACTAATATAGATATAGAAAGACGTGGAGAGGTAGAAGTGTGACCATTGTACTGGCCTAGGATGTTGGTTGATTATGAAATAGCAGAGACATCTGAGAAGTTGTCAGGAGTATTTTCAACTTGATAGTTGTTTAATTTCTTGATATTTGTGCTAGAGATATTTTCTTTTCTTGGTGTGTATATATGCTTAAAGTATTGCCCATTTCTATATCTTCTGAAATAGAAAAGTCTAAGTCAATAGATATTGATTGATCTTCTTTATATGGATTCTGTGCTAGTGGTTATACTTGATTGGCTAGTAAGTTAGATGGATCTGATTATTGAATTTGATTGGTGGTTGCCAGAGTATTTTGTAATTTGTTATATAAGATTGATATTTCTGATGCTTCGTTCAGGGATGATGAAGAGGTTATAATTGGAAGAGTAGAATTCCCAAGTTGATATGTGCTTGTAAGAGAGAATGTTTTTAGTTTCTTGGTTAAATTTTTGTTAATATGGATTATATTTCAAGAAGTATGCTTGGAATAGTTCTAGCTTTTCACTAGAACACTTTGGAAGATTTAATTTCTTAAGTGACTGTTCTCTATAAAGATCTTCTGAAGTGAGTTATAAAAGTTTAAAAATTCATCTAGTAGTTGGAGAGGTTTATCCTTGAGAACTGAAACCTGAATGAAAAGATTTTTTTTGCTATCATCTTCTGAAAATTCTATTTAAAAGATAAATAGGATTGAAAAATCTGGTCTGGTGATATTCGTGATGAAAATTAATCATCTGGAGAGGTAATCTTTGAGCAGGAGAATTGTTAAAGTTCTGTAAAGTTCTGTAAGGATGATTTCTTTGTTTTGATCTTGATAAATTATTGATATATAGTGTCTTGTTCTATCTATTAGAATAATATTCAATAAAAGATTATGATTTAAATTCATTGTTGTTGCATTGCTATTTGATTTATTCTCTAGTATTATGATTGGATTTTGTTTGGACATTAGTACTTGTTACGTATTTGACACATGATTGTTTGGATTTGAATTGTTATTTGTTATAATGTATGGTTGTTTATACGTAGTTACTACACGTGGCTATTTATATGTTGCTATTTTGCATATGATCTCTTGCACATACTTGTTTATTTGAAATTTTACTTTGATTTTGTTACGAATTCGTGTTGTTTACTTGTTTACTATTGGGAGTACTTTTGAAGTACATGTTTGTGATATGTTAAAATTAGAGAAAGTAAGTTGGTTTTGATTTTTTTTGGTTTTTATGGATTGAGTGTATATATAATAGAATTTTCTTTTTTATCTCTATATAGTTAATAGGAAGTCTGGCATCCTTCTAGCTCAATTAAGGTGACGAGATCATCTGATTTATCAGATGAGATCTGACCTTTCGTGAGTTTCTGCAGTATTTAGAGAAGGTATCTAACTTGACATATAACTGGCTATAGTGGTGGCAAGGATGCAAACTTTCTGAGACCTTATTATGAATTAGAAAACTTGGTTTTTATGTTCCTCTTTTGTAAGAAAAAGATAATTTGAATTGATCACTTGTTATCTATAAATTGATGGAGTTAGCATTGTTGTAGTATTTGTAATGATATACTTAAATAAAGTTGTTTCTTGGAGTTTAGGATACTTGGAAGAAAAAACTTGGTAAAATTTTTTCTTCTTGAAAAGATTTTCTAATAAGAAAATTGATAATAAATGGAAAAGAGTATATTAATATAACTCAATATAAGATAATTATACTAAATTAGTATTTGGATTACTAATATAGATAATATTAATAATCTTTATTTATATTTTATTTAACTATATTCCTTAAATTATAATATAGGCAAATTTGTTTGCATATTTAAAATTCTAATAAGTTTTTAAAAAATTTTAAATATCAATTTTTATAATTTACTTATATTATAAAAAATATAGACTAAGATATTCTTTATTAACTTTATTAAGTAAAAAATTATAATTTTATTTGAAATTTTCAAAATAAAAAACTTTAAACTTTGTGTTTAAAATTTTAATATCACAAAGATGATCTTTTTACCTTCTTTCGAAACACTTCATTGGTGAGTCATATAATATAAAAATCAATGTTAGTTACGACATTATCTATCAACTAAATATACTGTATACCGTATATACTGTATGTCAAATATATACATTTGCACAATGAATATCACAGAAATTCAGAACTTTTCAAATAAAATCTATAAGTATAGCTGAAATAATTTCAAATTTATACTGTAAGTTATATAATATAAATTATTTGTAATCTTTATTTGTTTAATAATCGAAGTAAACAGTAAGTTTTATGATAGCCCCATACATAATTGTAAAAATAATCCGTAAGTATTAAATTTCTGAAATTTTCGACAATGATCCCCAAAACTATTATATAAAACTTTATGATTCCAAGCTATATTAATTGATCGGCTCAAAAATAATTAAATTGATATGACTTTTTCGAGTCATTGTAGCTTCAGCCAATGCTTTTTTTGCCGATTCTCCTATTTTGTTAAATGATATATTTAATTCCGTCAGGGTTGTATTCTTGCATATAGCCTCAACCAGTGCCTTTCCTGCCGATTCTCTTAAACAATTACTTTGTAAATTCAAATTAGTCAGGGTGGTATTCTTGCATAGAGCCTCAGCCAGTGCTTTTCCTGCCGATTCTTCTAAACCGTTACTTTGTAAATTCAAATTGGTCAGGGTGGTATTCTTGCGTAGAGCCACAGCCAGTGCTTTTCCTGCCGATTTTCCTAACTCATTACTTTCTAAATTCAAATTAGTCAGAGTGGTATTCTTGCATAAAGAATCAGCTAGTGCTTTTCCTGATGATTCTCCTATTTTGTTATTCGCTATATTTAATTCTCTCAGGGTGGTATTCTTGCATAGAGCCTCAGCCAGTGCTTTTCCTGCTGACTTTCCTAAATCATTACTTTCCAAATTCAAATTGGTCAGGGTGGTATTCTTGCATAGAGCCTCAGCCAGTGCTTTTCCTGACGATTCTCCTAAACCGTTACTTTGCAAATTCAAATTAGTCAGGGTGGTATTCTTGCATAGAGCCTCGGCCAGTGCTTTCCCTGCCGATTCTTCTATTTTTATACCATTCCAACCCATGGTTAAGTCTGACAGGGAGGTATTCTTGTATAGAGTCAGTGCTTTTCCTGCCGATTCTTCTATTTTGTTATGCAACAAATTTAAATTAGACAGGGAGGTATTCTTGTATAGAGTCCCAGCTAGTGCTTTTCCTGATGATTCTCCTATTTTGTTATGTGATATATTTAATTCTGTCAGGGTGGTATTCTTGCATAGAGCCTCGGCCAGTGCTTTTCCTGCCGATCTTCCTAAATCATTGCTTTCCAAATTCAAATTAGTCAGGGTGGTATTCTTGCATAGAGCCTCAGCTAATGCTTTCCCTGCCGAATTTCCCAAACCATTACTTTCCAAATTCAAATTAGTCAAGGTGGTATTCTTGCATAAAGCCTCAGCCAGTGCTTTTCCTGCCGATTTTCCTAAATCATTACTTTCCAAATTCAAATTAGTCAGGGTGGTGTTCTTGCGTAGAGCCTCAGCCATTGCTTTTCCTGCCGATCCTCCTATTTTGTTATGTGCTATATTTAACTCCGTCAGGGTGGTATTCTTGCAAAGAGCCTCGGCCAGTGCTTTTGCTGCCGATTCTCCTAAACCCTTACTTTGTAAATTCAAATTAGTCAGGGTGGTATTCTTGCATAGAGTCTCGGACGGTGCTTTTCTTGCCGATTCTACTAAATTATCACATTGCAAATTCAAATTGGTCAGGGTGGTATTCTTGCATAGAGCCTCGGCTAGTGCTTTTCCTGTCGATTCTTCTATATAACAACAACCCAGATCCAAATTAGTCAGGGTGGTATTCTTGCCTAGAGCCTCAGCCAATATTTTTCCTGCCGATTCTCCTATATAGCAATAACCTAGATCCAAATTAGTCAGGATGTTATTCTTGCATAGAGCCTCAGCCAATGTTTTTCCTGACGAATTATCTATAAAATTATTTTTAAGATCCCATATCGACGCATTCCTCCGATCTTGCAGCGTGTGTTGAGGATCATTAAGAATAACTTCCCAAAGTTCCAATGCTTTTACATATTCTTTTTCTCCAAAGTATGATTGAACTTTATTTCTTAGGTCCTTAAGAGTACCTGATATTAATTATTTTAATTAATAAGCTCATTAATCACATATTTTCATTACTGTATATAAGAATTAATAACGTCATGAAAAGTTATAATAAGTCCATATTCACTTATATATACTATACCATTTTTATCTTCTAATATATTTTTACTTAAATTTTCGGGATAAAAATCAACAATTTGAACGTGCTGTAAACTTTCGTCTAGATAGTTTAATAACATTTGAAAAATATTATTTTTCAATAATAACGGAATTGTAAAATTTTAAATTTACCTATAAATTCGACGGAAGTTTTATTTGTGTCTTCTAAAAATAGAAAGAGAATTCCGAGTTAATTCAATATTAAATTTTGAATTTATCAATTATAAAATACTGACCTGCATAGTTACACGTATTGATGGTACTATAATTAATCGAAATATCGGAATCTTCGAACGAATTAGAACTATAATCTATAAAAAACTCTTCTACGTCGGCTTTTATTTGATATACTGGTTGTAACTTGACCTTTTCGAGATCGTCTAGAATAGTTCCAATTGTAGGACGTTTATTTGGTTCGTCCTGCCAAGCTCTAGAATAGATATTTACATAATCTAACGGAGTGCCATCAACTGGTGTTTCTCTTTGGCCTTTGATAATATCTATTGCGCCAATTTTTTTGTTTGGGGGTTTTCCACTCGATATCTCCCAGAAAAGCAGCCCCAAGCTGTATATATCTGAAGGCTTATCTCGTTTGTAAGACTCATTATTATTTATGAAGTGTGGGTCACAATAACTTTGAGGCGTACATCCAGAAATAGAGGTTCTAATTCCTTGTGACTTAGATAATCCAAAGTCTGTTATCATCAATCTACCATCATGTATTAAAACGTTTTTAGAATGCTACAATAATAAATTTAAATGTCAGCATGGTTTTAATATAATAGAAATTTTTTATAACTACTTACTAGATCTCGATGAATAATATTTGCTGCATGTATGCAGAATAATCCACTCGCAATCTCTTTAGCCATTCTAATTTTACTAGGCCATTCGAGTTCATTAAAACAACCTCGATTATGTAAATCATGAAGATAATCACGGAGATTTCCTCCATTAGCGTATTGAAATATCAAGAAGTAGGTATCTGTCTTTGGATCTAGTAGTATATAACATTTAAACGTTAAAAACCTTAAATTTTCTTAAATTTTTTAATATATTTACCCTGAGTAATTCCCAGAAATCTTATAACATTATCACTATAATTAACAGTGCTGACATTTTGTAACTTAAGATACATTAATAAAAATTAGCGTACCACATTTAAAAAAAAGTCAACATATTTTTTTATATAATTACCTCGCTTACGAATAACTTATAAAATTTTGGGTTATTTTTAACGTTATTGTGTAGGCTTTTTAAGACTACTGTGTTTCTTAAACTTTTTAAGTATGCCTTTTCAACCTTACCAAAGCCTCCCATTGCAATAAAATCAATTTGGTCAAATAAATCATAGTCAAACGACTTAACATATTGGTTTTTAATGGCATTAATAAACCATTCTTCTTTCTCGTCATTTGCATTTGAAAGGGACATTATTATACACTAAATACTTAATGTTCTAATATTGTTACTTTGGTAAAATAAATATCGATTTGCTGTAAATTCGACGCATTACAGCAATTAAATATATACGGATGGTCGCACGCAAATTTTTTGAAACAAATACTGTAAGTAGTGGTCTGTTAATCAATACGTACGCACAAATAAGAATACTGCATACAGTACAACAACATAATTTAATAGGATAGCTTTGTTTAAAGCTCTCCATACGTACAATATATTCCAATTCCAGATTCATTATTAGAAAGTATTGCTATCAAGAGGGTCTGAATCATTTGTAATTTTAAACGACCCGCTGTAATAATATAAAAGGTTAAAGGTTTTAATGATTATTGTCATTTATTTATTATAATAATTGTAAAAACTTATTATGATCATTGGAAGACACGTCAGACCAAGCCCAAGTTTTACCATTAGAAATGAGGGAATTGCATTAACATGCTAATGCCAACAGAGATTCGCGTAAAAAAAATCATTCATGCCAAATATAGATTAAGTATCGTTACATAAGGGTTACATAATACAGTAATTAAATTGACCGTTGTCGTGCCAGCGTAGATCAATCACGTGACAAATGACATTATTCGTAGCGCGCGTACGATCTCCCATACCTGTATTATTCTTCTAATGTCGTTTACATTGTCTATAACCATATTATCGTGATACCTGATCGAGGTACACGAGTATAGCGCTTTTCATTTTACCTCTTATAGCATCAATTACGGAATCTCCATTACCATTTTAATTGTACCTAATTGCCACTCGATCTTTCTATCAATTATTTTAAACTTTCACTGTGAAATTCAATAAGAAAGCATAAAGAAGGTTTAACAATTCGGAATTCATTCTGTCAAATCTACGGAGTGATTATTCCCGTGACATTTAGATTGTAATTCTCGCTCTAACTTTCTATCACACATGTAAACAGTAAAATAAACTTACCTTTTCAAGTAAATATCATTAGAAGAATAATTTGTGTACATAAACAGTGAGAAATAATATTCACGACTAGGAATGTTAGGTAGTTTAAGTCGTTTGCAGTTATTTAAAACCAGAAAACGGAAACCGGTGTGTGTCCAGATCATATTAATATGTATTTTAAAGTAACTAAAAATATTTTTTTAATATAATTTTCAATTATTAATATTATTTTTAATTAATAATTTAGCATTATCTGATTAGTATTAAAACATCATTTATCTGATTCATATTATGTTATAGAGAAGTTAAGTATCTCTTTTAATGCATCTTTTCAATACTTGTCCTCTTCAGGCTTTCAGCGGACATTATTGTTTTGCTTTATTTAATAACTTTTCAAACTCGTATGTAAGTGTGTTGGATTTAGCTGCTATTGAAAACATTCTTGTGAAATATATTTCTAACAATTTCCTAAATCAAATACACCTTTGCATAATTAGCTGTTAATAACCATTGATAAATTTTTTATATTACAGTATATGTTGAAAAACACTGTACTTTTAGACATTTTCATATATATGACATAAATTTATGAATCATTATTTTCGATTACAGGATCTGAACGAATTTAATTTACAGATACTACCTTAATCATTGCGACTGAAAAAAATATACCTTTATAAAATTAATTGTTCCATGGCAGTACGCATTTGTGAGCTTACATTAAAAAATATTTATAATAGAATTAAGATTCTATAATCCGCAAAAAGAGATGAAATTGCTTCATAAGAATAAAAACTAAATCAACTAATAACATGGAACATTGAGTTTATTAGCTTTCGGTTGATCGATAGCCACATTAGTTAATTTATCACGAGAACTCAAACATAATTTTAACCGAGAAAGATCTTTATTCATATAATTACAGTATATAGGAAAAAATTTCAGAACCTAATCGCGACTACATACTTCATCGCATCAATATTATGAGAATGTAAAAGCAAAATCGGATGAAAATGAGTATTATTAACTCGACATCCAAATTTTCGTATAAAAGAGATGCAAATGTTTAAAGGTTTTTTTGTTAATATATAAATTGTACAGTTATCGCTTTATATGAAAATACAAGGAACTATCTACACACTATTTTGTGGTAATTTTTTCTTGTATGCGACACCTCTAATTCTACAAATATATTTTCCCGATTTTCCTAAAGTTCTTTTTTCATAAGATTTATTTGATACTTCGTTTTAATAGTACAATATATTCCATTTAATGCGAACATAAGAAATTGCCGATCGATGAAAGAGGAAATGATGCGGTAGAGATAATCATATCCATCATTATCAATTTTCTCAAAAACTAAATAATGAAAAAAAATTAACATACAACATATATTCAATAATTTTTTAAAAAAAATCTAAATATAGGAAACAAGATTATAAAATAATAATAAGCACTTGGTTCTTTTTTTAAAAAATTGGCTAAGAGCATTAGATATGAGACTTTATTTATATTTATATATTCCATCATTATATCAACCTTTATAGATTAGACTATTGCTATTCTAGAATGTAAATTATCTAGTAATTACAATTTCCAATAATACTAGTTTTTTCAAAAACCAACCCAACTATCCTGGTTAACTGGATTGTATCAAGTATATGGGCTTACATTAGATAGGACTTACACAGAAGAGAAAAAATCCTATTGCTAATTTAAACCTATCCTTTCTATTGGTTCAATCATTTTTTTGGGCTACCTGCTAGAAGAAGATAATATGAAATATTATTATAAAAATTGACCCCAGTCATTCCAGTCACCTGTTATTACTAATCCTCAAGATATACAATTAGTATAATGCAACATTATCATTTTTACCACCTGTGGAACTGATATTTTATTTATTTATATTGAAAATATATACATATTTAAAGATTTAAATTTTATTTTAATAATGATTTTTTTTTAATTATTTACTTTTGATTTTTATTTTGATATTTTTTTATATTAAAAATTTGATTTATTATTTTAATTAATAAAACCAACTAAATTTTTATTTTTTACTTTATATAAGTTTTATCTAAAATATAAATTCATTTATTTAAATAAAATTTTAAATAATAAAAAACCTATGGACTAATATTATGTTTCCAATACATGTTCTTTGATTAATATTTGTAAAAAATAAAAAATATATTGTTTTTTATATATGGGTTTACTAAATATTATATATATATAGTATGTTGCAAAACTTTTTAGAATTTTTTATTTATTTGTTATTCAAAAACTATTGCATAAAAATTAATAAATAATATATTAAAAAAAAGCTTAAAATCTAGAGATTATAATAATATAAATTTTTAAATATTAAAAATTAATTACAAATAAAAATTTCATTAAAATTATTATAATCTTAAAATTTTTAATCCAAAATTTAAAAATTAATTAATTTAATTTATGGATTTTTTACTTTTTTAAAAAAAATTTTATATAATTTTTTATTTGTAAATTATAAAATTTTATAACTTTTTAAATTTAAATAAAATAAATCTAAAAATTGATTAATAATAATATTATTATTATATCTTTTTATAAAAAAAATTTTTTATTTTTTAATTTACATTAATTAAAATTTTTAAAATTTTTAAAAAAAATTCAAAATGTTTTGCAATACACTGTATTATATTAAAAATTCTTTGTTATAATACCTTTATATATAAACTTGAATATTCTATATACAGTATATATTATATTCAATCATTTTTAATTACTTTTTAATTAAATTAGATTGCATAAAAATATAATCTTTAATCTTTTTGATAACTATATGTTTAAAAAAAATTAAAATAAAAAAATTATATAAGAAAAAATTTTTAATTTAACTTTTATAATAAGTCTATTAATTTAGAATATAAACTGGCAATAGCAAATTTTATTACAAAAAATATTCTAGTCTAGAGCTATTTCAATTTGATACTTGCTTTAAAAAAATATATTTTTCAAATACAGTATATACTTAAAATAATATGAAGTTATAAATAATAACAAAAAGTAACATATTTTTTTCAAGATTTTAAGCAAAAAATATTAAAATATTTAAATATTTTAACTATTTCTAAAAGTTAATAATTGTATCTTTGTTATAACTAATATACTTAAAACAGGATCTAAATTAGATTAAATAGTTTAAAACTAATAATTAAATTTTTATCTTTTAAGGATTTTATTCAAGATACAAATTTACTTTTATAATATTAAATTAATACATTGAATAAATCTTCAAATAAAATAAAAAAAAAACTCTTTTCTATATACAACTTTTTCTAAAAAAAAATTTTTTTATAACAATTTTTCTTTAAAATTAAATAAACAAATATTTTTTTCACTTTTCAATACTCAAAAGTCCTTTACATCTTTTTCTTCATTACAAGAGTCTTAAAATAATTAAAGAAGTATACTGATATATTGGAATAGGATCTCTAGTCAGAGAAAAACAAGTTTAAGAATCTTGCTTTTTCTTTGGATTGCATAAGAAAAGACTTACAACAATTGCTTCTTTATAAATTTCTCATGAAGTTCTTTTCTACTTTTTTTCTTTTTAATATACAAACCTTTTTAAATAATTATATTTTCTGCTTGAAGAACTTCTATTTAATTAAAAAAATCAAACTTCATATCAAAATTATTTATACTGTTGACTTGAGACTTCAACAATATATTCAATACTTATTCTTTACTATCATTTAGCATATTTTGCTACACCACCAAAAACCAAAAATTTTCACACAAAAAATTTTTTACCAAAAAACCATAATCAGTTTACTCCTGTCAATTGATTAACATTTCAAATCCAATCAATCAAATACTATCAAATCTTAAAGCAATTCTGTATAATAAAATACCATATAATAATTGATATAAACAAATTATATTTTGGCAGTATCAATCAAAACAAAATCACGCTATCAAAAAATAAACCAATCAATATATTAACAATAATATGAACAATAATAACAGTATATAATCTAAGTAATGTTTTAACAATATTATTATTTATTTGGAACAGTAGCCTAACTATCTCTAGAAGCAGCATCATACTTTAGTTGATTGGATCAACCAGTATAACACACCTAATCCAAGGCATTCTTTATATAATAATCAATCTTTTTTTTATCTTTCTTCCAATTATTATCAAATATTTAAACATAAGCAACCATATCACCATCACTATCAACAATGACTTAAGAAATAGCTGTTAAGAGAAATATATTATCAATACTATTATATATTATAAGCTATAGCTTAACCATTCTAAAAAATATAATGGTACTTTAGAAGTGTGGAATTATTAAAGCAACATTAGGCTTTATTTGTACTATAATTAGTTTTTTTGTTATTTTTCTTTCATTTAGTATTTTCTTTTTTCCCTTTTATATTTTCTTAAATTTTATTTCATATAACCTTAAGTAGATATTCATAACTGTTTGGTACTATCTTAAATGTATATTGATTTTAATATTTATTTTCCATATTGCTTAGGTAGTTTCTGTAAACAAGTTCACATTAGACTTATTAGCTTATCAAGTTATTTTTTTTTTCCCTCAATCAGGTTGGTGTCGTTTATTTATTAAATCAAAATGAACCATTACAAATATAAATTGT
>CAJVPV010001262.1:0-16615 GCA_910591835.1 Acaulospora morrowiae
AATGTATCTCAACATCTCAATATTAATTATGTAACAACTTTACTTTATTAATAAAGATCATGAGAAATGCCTCACTTAACAGTAAAAAAAAAAGTAAAATGATAAAGTATTTTTTATTCATGACGAATTATGATTCAAATAAGTATGCTCAATGGTTATAGTATATTTATGTTTATTCTCAAAAATATCTTATAAATGAAAATGTGCAAGACGTTCTTGCACAAATAATAAATAAATATTACATGAAGTAAACTGGGTATTTTTTTACTATTGTTTTTATTTGCAATGCCATTGAAATTAAGTAATGTTTTCATATACAGTAGTCTTTTGTATTATTTTCACATGTATTAATAAAACATTAATTTTCTTATGATATATACCTTTCTAAAAGAATCATGTTAATCACTTATTTAGGTCATATAACGATAATTGCATATGGTCAACCCTCGATAAAAGAAACCATGTACAAATACAGTATGTTGATCGAAGCATTGATTGAAAGTCGAAAAAATTTGAAATTTTTTTTAAACGTAAAGGTTACTACATATTAAACTTTTTATTATATTAATCATGTCTGCTTTTGCATATTATTACCATTTAATATTACCATTTACGGTTTACATTTTGTGATTTTTTTAATTTTAATTTTAAAATTTATATTATTTCTAAAATCAATGTTTAACAAACAATCTATAATTAATCAATCTTGTTTATTATATTAAAATCACTTGTATGTTAAATTTATAAATTTATATTAAATATTTAAAAAACTAGTTTTTTAATTTCTTTTATTTTCTTTATTTTTTTCTTTCTATTGATATTTCTATTCTTTTTTATTGTTAAAATTTTATGCACCTTTGGTTTTAAAGCTTATATAATTTTTTCTTTGTTATTTAATTTGTAATTGTTTTTAATGTATCTTATATATATGATTTTAAATTAATATTAAAAATAGAATCAAATTAATATTAACCTATAATAAATTTAATATATAAATTAAAATCTATTATATTAATCTTATAATAAATTCCAGTTATATGCAATAAATAATTGAATCATCAATAATTACAATTTTATATTATTCAATTATTGATTGAATGGATTTATCAATTTCAATTACATATTAATTATTAAGATAACAATTTTTTTTCAATTATATATTAATTGTTAAGATAACAATTTTTTTTCAATTTTCAATATCAAAAAAAATACCTATAATTAATAAAACTAAATAAAAAAACAAAATATTGGAAATACAAATAGTATATAAATAATAAAGAAATTTTTATTGTAACTAATAAAAAGAAAAAGAATCAATTAATCAAATATATTTAATTATATTAGTAGCAAATATAAAAACTATCAAGAAATTATAAAAAAAAATGTGAAAATATTTTTGCACTTATTTCAATAATCAATAATATTCTAAGTTGAATCAAATTTATTATTTATTTGAATTTGTTTCTTTGTTTTGTGAATAATAGAAAAGATAAAATAAAATTTAAAAAAGGAATTGCTTAATACTTTTGAACTACTATTGAATAGATAAAAGAAGAAAATAATCATTATATTGTCTTATTTATATATTATTATAATAAAAAAAAAAATTACAATTACTATTATTTGTATTTCAATTCTTAATTATTATAAAGATATTACTAAAAAAAATATTTTAACTGCTGAAGTTTATAAATAATTTATTATCTCTATTTTTAAGTACTATAAAATTACTTTAAAATCAAATTGTTTACTATTTTTGATTAAAGAAAATTGTAACACAAATAAGACTTTTGCTAAAATATTAAATATTTCTTTAATTGAATATACAAGTCATAGATTAAATTTAACAGTAAAACATTTTATTGAAAAATACTGTATAATACTTTATTAGAAAACATAAATAAATTAATAATAAAATTTTTAATTATAAATAAGCAATCAAATTATACTGTATTTATAATCTTCAACATATTAAGAAAAATAAAACTAGATGGTTATCTACTTTTGCAAGGATTTCAAGATTCTTTGAATTAATTTTTCATTTGGATGAAGAAGATAAAAAATTTTTTGAATTTATTTCTTTTAGAAGTAAACAAAATTTTTTTAAAAGATTGTTTTAAAAACTTGTTAACTTTAAATCAATATTTAAGAAAATTTAAGAAAATATCATTGATCTTTTTACTATACATTATCTATTTAATACCTTAGTTGATAAATATTTAATTATTAAAGAATATTTATGTAGGTATACTACAATTATACATAATCTTTATTCTTTTTTTTTTTTTTTTTGCGAGGCATGTCTCAAATTGTGATCTTTATTAATTGTTGATTCAATTTTTACAAAGCTAACTAAGTATAAAATTTACAACAATAAGGATACATTGAGATATGTTGCTATAAACATTGGCCTAACGCTATTTTAAGATAGATATATTCTACAAAACACTAATTGGAAAAAGTAGAAGGAACTATCTATCTATAAATGGAGGGGTAATCCTCTCCATATTAAAGGACGTAAAGAAAAAAGAAATTTCAAATTTATTAAAGAAAGTATTACTATAATAATCCTTTCCTACTAGGCGTAACTGGTAAATTATTAATTATAACAATTTCTGTGAGCATTGGTATTAGCTCTACCCTTAGCCTGCTACCATCCTAAATAAGTCGCAAACTTAAACTACTCAGCCCAGTCAAGCATTGGCTGCTTTATGAGTAGGGCAACACGGGGCGCAACTCCATTATTATAGTATTTGTCACGATGTTGTTGATGTTACAGAGAATGTTATGTATGGGTAGTCTAGTGATCAGATTTGAGATTTTGATTGATGAAAGTCTTTTAACTGTGTAGTGGATTAATTTCAAGTTTGTGTTTTGTCATGAGACGAAGTTGTATAGTATTTCTTGATTTGGATTTGTTTTGATGGTACTACCAGAACCCGTGCAGGGCACTGATCTCGCACTCTCCCAATCTGGTAGGTTGTTATGTTGTTTTGATTTTTTGAAAGTTGTACGAATGTTGATTGGTGTATTGAATATGGTAGATCTTTTAATGGGGGTAAACTGAAGACGGTTTTTGATGGAGTGAAGGTTATGTGAAAACTATAGAGACTGGGCAGAAAACAAAAAACTCTGAAAAAAATAAAATGCTGTCTTTTGAGATAGTTTTAAAAGGTGTTTAAAGAAAAGGAGTGTTATGTATACTTTGAATATGTTTTGTATAGAAATGGGTAAAAAGGTTTTCCTTTGACTTGGAGGTTGCTTACATAGGTTTCACTTGGTAAAGCAAAGAGTTTGTTCAAAAAGGTTTTTGCTCTCCGCTAAGCATCCACCTCTCTATGGAGAGTTAATTGACTCCTTGCACCCTGCAATAAGCGAAGATGAACTCCTTTCCCAGTGAAAGGTTCTTGCTGACTGTTTACCATCTGCCGTTCATGTCATTACCAAAAAAGGAAATTTTTTACGAATTGGAGTGTTGTGGGAAAGAGTTTTTTTTTTTTTTGTACATAATCTTTATTCAAATATGAAATTTGTAAAATAATAATAAGAAATAAAAATTTAACAGAAGAAACAATAGTTATAAAATGTTTAGAAATAAAAGCAAAAGAAATAAAAGAATAAGAGTCTTTTGTTAAAAGAGTTTAAAGAAATATTGCTTATTCAAGTATCCTGGTTTGAAATTTATTTTTTTTACTTTAAACTTAATGAAGTAATTTTTTAGTTAGGCAAAATTAATTATTTCAATCAAAGAAAAAAAAAATGCTTTTAAGTATATTAGAGATAATTTTATTTTTAAAATTTAATAATTATTTTTGAAACAAAAGACTTTTATAGTCTGTTTATAATAAAATCAAAAAAAAAATCAATATAAACTAAATAATAAAATTATCAATTATTGTAATATTATACTATTGATTATAATAATTATTGATTATAATAATATAATCAATACATAATTATTAATTATTAATTTAATTATTAATTGTAATGATATTACTAATATCAATTATTGATTTAATAATCCAATTTACAGTAATTGTAATTTTTAATTGCTTATCATCAATAAATTCAATATTAAAATGATATTATTAGAAATTATAATTATATATAAAATATTATAAATAGTTTTTTGTTATCTTAAAAGAATTATTTGATATTATAATATACAGTATATTATTTTATAATATTTATAAATAAATATTTTTATATTTTTAAAAAAAATTATTAAAATAATTGAAATTAATTATCATAGATTATTTACATTAACATTGTTATTGACAATATTATTATAACTTGTCAAATTATTACTTTTATCATATAAACATTATATATTATTAGATAAGACTTTATATTTTTATTACAAATAACAATATTTTATTTAATTAATAATAAAATGTAATTATTATTTTAATGGAATCAAATAATTTATTGGTCATAAAACGTAATTAAAAAATAAGATTTATAAAATTAAAATTGAAGTTAAATTATTAAATGTTTAATGATTGTATATTCAATTAATTATAAATTAATAATTTTTATATTTGATTAATTTGAAATTTGAAATTGTTTTTTTTTAACAAAAATAATTTTTTTAAAAAAGATTTATTATAAATAATTAAAATCAATAATAGACTTTATCATTACTATAATTACACATCTTTATGTCATGTTCAAAGTTGAACCAATTTTGCAGAAAAAAAAATATTGTTTGATTATTTAGTTTTAATTTCTTGTCCAGGTGATCCAATTGCAGGTGACGGTGCGAAATATTTAATATACGGTAGTTTGTTTTTATTTTTAAACAATAGAGAAACTCCTGGTGGGAAAGTACGATTTACGCCACAGTCCTATGTAAATGTTCATGTGAAATCACCGGAGATATGTGCAGTATAATACGCAAGTAAAAAACTAGGTTTAAACTTGAAACCGCCAGATAAGGCAAATAATTTGTCGCAGTGCCAAATTTATAAAATGAAATGGAATCGATTTCAAACTTTTCTTCTTAACTATTTCTCGTAGAAAATTATAACAGAAGTATGCGAATTTTATAAAAAAATCCATATCGATTCGAAAAACTATTCAAACTCACAGGCACTTTTAAAATTGTTATAGATAGTATACAGGATCACGTCAATTCTTAAGAAATTGAAGATAACGGGTAAAAATAAAGTGCCATTTTCAATATATTCTTTTATAAGTCCTTTTTGTCTTCACTCATCAAGGATATGTAATTTGATTATTAGACACATCGCAATTATGACCAATCGTGACGCTTTGCTTAAGTTGGTCGCTTCCTTCCCATTGATCGATAACCATGCACATAATCTTTTAACTGCTGATTCCATCCTGACATGTCCGTTGGAGGTTTGTTTTTCCGAGGCGCGCGGTGAAGCGTTGAAGGATGCTGTTCAAACAAGTGCCCTAAAGCAGGCAATACAGCATCTCGCAAGGCTTTATAAATGCGCACCCTCTTGGGATGAAATCAAGCGAGTGAGGGATACTGTATCATACGATGAATTGTGTAAGGCTAGCTTTGAAACTATAGGCATTCAAAGTCTACTTTTGGATGATGGGCTCTACGATTTAGGAAATCTTCTGGATATTAAAAAACACGTTGGTCTGGTCGAAGATGTTCGTAGAATTGTAAGGGTCGAGAGTATTGCAGAGTCTGTACTCAAAAATTTGATCGAATCTGTGAATAAATCACACGAAGCAGTAATAAGTTTTGCCGAGTTCGAGGAGCCGTTGAGAAACCAACTTAGATCTCTTGCCGAATCCGAGGAGGTCGTTGCGTTCAAGAGTATCGCTGCATATCGATCAGGGTTGAACATTAATTGCAACCTCACTAACGAAGAGGTCGCCGTCGCTTTGGGAAATTTCCTTAGAGTTTATACTTCGTCTGCCACTGAGCAAGGAACACTTAAGCTTACCGATAAAGTGATAATTGATCACGTAGTAAACGTGGCGATCGATATTGCTTTTGAGAACGGCATACCGATCCAATTTCATACGGGTAATAATTACAGTGCAATTTTCTTTTTACCTATCTGTCTACTTGGTAGTCTAAAATTTAAAATGAATTATGTCAACAGGATTGGGTGACAATGATCTTGATCTGTTATACTCAAATCCCCTTTATCTTCGTCCTTTAATCGAAAAGTATAAGGACACCAAGATTGTTCTTTTACATGCATCCTACCCGTATGCTCGTCAGGCAGCATACCTCGCGTCTGTTTATTCAAATGTTTATGTTGATATTGGGCTCATCAGTTCACTGATCTCTACTTCTGGTCAACAATCGATCTTGCGAGAACTGGTAATTACTTTTTCTCGACAGACAAGATCTGATTTGTTACGACTCACAACGTTCACTTTCTTTTTAATTATAAGCTGGAACTTTCTCCGACAAATAGAATGTTATTTAGCACAGGTAAAAAAAAAAGATTATAATTTACGGAAAACATGAGGGTTATTATTATTATCTTTTGGTTGGTATTTAAATGATATTGCGTTTTGCAGATGGACATTGCCATCCGGAGTCCTTCTATGTCTCTGTGGTTCAATCCAGGGATGTTATCGGAAAGGTAGATTCCAGGAATGAGAGTTTTATTTTATTGGTTTATTTTTAAAAAAAAGAGACATCCATCGTAGAATTGATCGAACCCTTTTCGATATAACGTCATAGGTCTTATTGGAATCCGTAGACAACAAAGATTTTACGGTTGATGAGGCAATAAAAATTGCCAAACAAATATTTTTTGAAAACTCAAATGCACTTTATAAGCTAAATTTGACACCCAAAATAAGTTCAAATGTTGGTGAGTAAAAAGAAAGAATGTTATATGTTTTTTTAGTGAATAGCCTTTGACAAGTAATTGCACCAATTGATCCTCTTGTTTCTAAAGATTATTTTGCATACGGAGTATCCGGGGAAAAGAAAATTTCAATTTTGAAGAGTAAGGGTGTTAAGTTGGTGCGATTGGCGTATCTGGACAACTCTAGTCAATATCGAATCCGACTTATTCCAATAGATCGGTTCCAAGATTATGTTGCTTTCAATGGGGTGACATCTTTGCGAGCCCTTACGGCTTTGCCATTTTATGCAGATAAAGTTCCAAAGGGTACCGGCGTTAATGCATCTGGAGAGTGCATAATCAAACCAGATCTTAGTACATTGTTACAGTTGCCTTACTATCCTGAACATGCAATTGTTCATGGCTTTTTTGAGAATAAGTGGACACCCGTAGATCCCGAGTATGGAAAACCGTATCTCACCGAAGATTCAAAGTATTTTTCGTTATGCCCTCGAAACTGTCTTCGTAAAATCGTTGACGCGGCACGGAATGACTTTGGAATTAGCTTTTTAGCTGGTTTTGAGTCGGAATTTGTCTTGCTCAAAAATACCCAAGATAGCGTAAAACCGATTCCCGTTGACGATACGTTATACCTTCTTGCGGCATCTTTCCGTGGTAACAATTCGGCAGCTGTAATAGATAAAATTGTCGATTCACTATCGCAACTAAATATACCCATCGAGCAATGTCATTCTGAGTCGGCGAGTGGACAATTTGAAGTTGTAACCGGACCTTTAACACCTCTGAACACTGCAGACAATTGTGTTCTGACTCGTAATACGATTTACGATGTTGCCTCACAATTTGGTTTAAAAGCAACGTTCGTTCCAAAACCCTTTAATAATCAAGGTTCGTACAATTGAATTTTAAACTCCACAAGCAGCAAGATGGTTAACATTTCTACTTGCATAATGAAGCGGGTACTGGTGCGCATCTACACATCTCACTTCATGAAATCAATAAACCTGAAAAAGAGAACGACGGACATTCATCTGGGTTATCTCCGTATGAGAGATCATTTGTTGCCGGAGTGATTCATCACATTAAGGCCATATGCGCCTTCACTCTACCGACAGCTCATTCTTACACACGAACTGTTGATCATTGTTGGGCCGGTTCTTGGGTTTGTTGGGGGGTTGAAAATCGGTAGGTGTTTGAAAATTGTTCAAATGTTATTTCTAACAAGGAGCCTAACTTCATTATTGGGCATCATAGAGAAACACCCATTAGAGTTTGTTACCGACCGAAGAAAGGAGCTAAAGGGGAAACCACCTTTGATATTAATTTCGAGCATAAATTTGTTGACGCCACCTCCAACCCGTACCTGGTAATTTCCGCCATCATTGCTGCCGGTTTAGATGGAATTAAACGGAAATTGGAGCTCAATACCCCTCCTTGCTTAGGTATTATTTCATTCCAGATCGGTTTTAACCCTTGATGAGGTAGTCGCCTATTCACATTCTTCTTTTTCTTCGATTGCAGATGATCCTGCGTCATTAACTGATGAGGAACGCAAGAATTTAGGCATTGTCGAACGTATGCCAGGGAGTCTTCGTGAAACTTTGGACGCGTTAAAGAATGATACCGTGCTTATTGATGCTTTGGGAGAACCCCTTGTCCGATGTTACGTTGGTGTAAAAGAGGTAATTCATGTTCCATATATAAAATTTTGGCCTTGCATTTTTTCTATTAACCTTTTTTTTTTTATTTTCCAATTGTTAAGTCCGAACTTAACTTTTGCAAAGATTTAAGTGCCGAAAAACAGCTTGAAGCCTTGCTTAGAATGTATTAATCAACAAAGTCATATTGATTGATTATTTACAAGTGTTATTAAAATATGTCGCATCTACCCCGGCTGCTTTACTTATAAAGTTTTGAATATAAATTTCTAATTCCAAGGCAAAATTAAAAAAAGAATAAATAATTAAATTATAAGTTTTACTTTTTGTTTGTTTACATAGATTCATTGCAGCACAACAGGATTAGCCTTTTTCTTTTTCATCAATAAGCAAGAGTCATTACATGTAAAATACAGCAAGTAATGTCTGTCTGTTATGTTTATTACTCTTTTCAGCGGTTGGGCAATACGGGATGTCATAAGTAAATGGTTTCTCCAAACATGAAAACATCAAGAGGGTAACATTCAAAGAGAATAAGCTTTACTATTATTTCGGTCAAACCGAACGTAGTCGACCCGGTTATTCAGCCAATAATGGTGTTCTGCTCTTTCTATGTAATGAATGAATGTGGCGAAAGACAGAATATTAAGTGATATTGTATGTAAGCGGGGACTTGCCACTCTGTTTATTTAACGAGTAGTCGCTCCTTGGAAACTTTGTCTGGTTTTTTTATTTTATTTTTGTTTGTTGATACAAACAGGTGGCTTTCGTGTCGTGTGCAAAAAATCATGGGTCCAAAAGGGTAATCACTCAACAGAAATGAGGTGTTCGCCAAGTCGCGGAGAAGGCTCAAAGAAATTTAAAATTTTCGAGCGTACGATTGGGCTAGATTTTTTGCGCGGCTAAAAATTTGTGGCTTACAGTATGTTTACCAAAAACAAAGTCAAGCGAACGTCTAAGCATTGTAGCAGTGGAAAACCTCAGGAAGCACCATAAACACAATATAAAGACATATAAATCCGCCACAAGGACACTTTTACGAGAACTTACAAAAGAATTTTTTTGCCTTTTCACGAATTTTGACGAAAAGTTTGACATAATGGCACACTTTCCCCTCCTCATAAAAATTGTCAATGTACTGGCATACTTTCTCTTTCTAGGATCAAGCGTTTATTCCTTTCTCTTTTTTGATGATGAGGATGTATGTATCGCCTCTTGACAAGATCAAATTATACAAACCATTTTAAACACCTCACTAATGTCTCTGAACTTTTAGACACAATTTTCGCTCGAAGATAGACACCCAACTTATATTACTCCAGCATCCTATGTGTATGGTATCTGGGGTCTTATTCACCTTCTTCTTCTAGGATTCAGTAAGATCTTCATCATTCTTTTATCTTTTTTTAATACCCGAAAGGCCAATTCTGACTGTAATCTCATGCAGTTATCTACCAGTTCTTCCCGAAGGCTGACGGCGTTGTTACAGATGGAATACATTGGCATTTCTTATTCATTGCATTGTTGATCTCCTTGAGTCAATCTTTGTATGAATCGGATTACCTTATCATTTCGTGGATCGTCACTCTCCTCGTCGCCTCCCAAGTGTCATATGTATACTACACCATTAAAAATAAGTATCCATCAAATTCGTTGGCAGAGACCGTTTGGATTCATTTCCCCTTTTCCCTGTTTCATGCATGGATTGTTGTCTTAGCTGTGCTTGGTCTTTTTGCTGCATTTACAAGTAAAGATGATGATGATGAATCACCGAGCTTTTTCATTCAACTCCTCGTTTTGATAGGCTTGTTATTCTTGGAAGGTACCGCTGTTAGTTATATTGAGAAGTTCAAAGGTGACATTGCTGGAGCTCTTGTCATCGATTGGGTTCTGATTGGTGTAGCTATTGGACAGGATGATACTTTTATTCGCATCGCTGCAATTATACTAGCGGCCATCACGACATTACACATTATTAAGGCATTGGTCTATGATAGATACATAAAGAAAGTGCGCAACCCCACCCCTTTCGCAGCTTAGAAATAGAATTGATTTTTACTTTTTTTAATTCGCGTATGTTTCGTTCATTGTTTGTAACTTAAATAAATGACGGCAGTCTACCAACAATCGTGAGATTTTGGTGTTTGATGAAAAAAACCTCTTTTTTTTTTTTTGAACTTCTTTTAATCACCTTGATTTTTTTTTCTTTTTTTCAAGTGCCAAAAATAAAAAGACGAGACACATATGCATACTTATTATTATTATGTTTCTCAGATGTTCGTTCGCACTTGACGTGGTGATATCGGTGCCCGGTAACTTACACCATAAATTTAAATTTAGTTGCTTGTTATGATTATGCGAAAAGAATACGAAAAGTGAAAAATAATTTATTATATAAGTACAAAACTGAAAAAGAAAAAAAAACCAAAAAAAAAAAATCTTATCTATACGTAATTCCGTAAAAAGAAAAAAAACCTTGTCCTATTTGCTTGTCCTATGTAAATTGTCCTAAAAAGTGAATTGTCTGTCCTATTTGTAAAGACAACCGTAAACCATATAAAATATATATATATATATATATTGACGAGTTTTGAGTCATCAGGAACCAATCGGTCCCTGGAATTTGTTTGCTATTCAGATTTTACACCGGTAATGTAAACGTAAACGCAGTCCCTCCAAAAAAAAAAAAGTAGTCCCGAATATTTCTACAGGAAAAATATCTAACGGAAATACATTCCAACAATAAATACTGTACAGTGCAAGAAAAGTGACCTTAATTGAATCCTAAGCATTATAACCAAAAAAGGAAAAAAGTAAACCGAACGAAAGAAGTGAATAAAATACAAAAAAAATGCGTGATAAAAGGGTGGCGATTTTTTATCGCCAGTATAAAAAATCGAACGAGGAAAGATTAAAAAAGAAATCAATCCCTAAATGAAAAATTACATAGTCTTTCCCATGTGGTCTTCAACTCATCTCTCCTTTCCGACCAATAAATAAATAAATATATAATTCTACATAAAAAATATTCATTACTTACAATTATACAAGAAATGTTGTAGCAATCACTCATGATTTGGGAAAGGTGGAGATGCATGCCTTCCGTAGGAAAAATGTCTCTGTTATGAACCAAAGAAAGAAGCCAACGACAGTGATGAAAGTCGTTTCTCCGGTTTTTGCTTTGGATACGGCCCCGACTGCTCTGGGGTGATGACGCATCCCTCAGGATCAAACGGTGCGATACTCGAAATATCCGCGAACCCATTTATCAGCGAATTTAATTCCTCCAACTGGGTGCTCATCGCGTCCCTCGCGTTCTCGCTGTCGACCAATAAAGATTGAAGATGTTTCACCATCTGTTCCATGTTATCAGCTCGTTTCGCGGCGGGGCACTCATTCGAACATACCGTCGCTACCGAACGTGTTGCATTCTGATCATAATTGCTAGTAGAGAGGTCGGTGTTGGACGAATTCGTATTAAAGAAATTCAAAAACGAAGAAACACGTCGTGACGAAACTTGGGTAGATGAATTATCATTATTGCTGTTTTCGGTCCACGACAGTTTCGCTTCTAATCCCGTGATGTCCTTCTTTAACTTCTCGTTCTCCTTGTTGAGCCTCACATTATCGAATCTCAGCGTCTTCACTTCCTTTACATCATTTTCCATGGTACTCTGTTCGTACAATGCTTGTGCTGCCTCCAAATCTAATCGCTCGATCTCCTTTTGCAAGAATGTGTTTTTATCCCGCAGAGTTTTTTGCACTTTCGTGGTATTGGTCACGACGGCCTCTAGTTCCTCCACGCGCTTAACCAATTCGGCATTATCCGCGGATAACGTGTCTCTCTCTCTACTGACAATGGATAATTCCTCGGTCATTGACATTTCTCGTTGAAGCGAATTCTTTAATTCTGTTGCCCACTCATTCGGGGTAAACCCTGATAATGCTTGGTCGTTGGGACTGTCGACGTAAGTGGGCACCGATGACCGCCGCTTCATACGTGGCAAATCGGAACTTGTAAACTGTTCTTTAAACTTCGATAGGCTCGGTATTATCTGCGAGGCTAATTTCGACATCAACGTGTTGCTCTCGTCGTTTAACGTTGCCGCCGAATCAACTGACATGATCGAAGATGAGGACATTCGCTTGTTCTCTTTCTCCAACCCCCGAAGTTTAGATTTGAGTTCTTCTACCTCGGTAGCCAAATTCACTTTTTCCATTTTAATATTGACCAATTGTTCGGTGACATCCGCATGGTCTTTCTGAAGCTCCGAAAGTGCCGTCACTAAATCTTCGATTTGTTTATGAAGCACACCCATTTCATTGTTATTTGATGGTGATGATGGTGATGATGATGATGAGGTTGTTGGTGATGATGATGGTGATGATGATGTGGTGGGAGCGGTAGCTTGATTAGTGACTTCTTCGGTTTGACTAGGTGCCTCATCCGAGGATTGATCACTGCTCGTGTTATTAGAAGAATTTGAGATTGCATTCTGCATATTTTGCATGATGGCCACCGAATGGCGAGGGTTGCGCATGACGTTCAGTGACCAACGCTTATTGTCGCGTTTCTCACGTCGTTTAGAGTCATCCTTCTTGTCCTTTTTACTGCGACCGAAACGTCCGTTGAACCGAACGGCCACCATTTCTTCGGCACGTTTCTTCTGTTCTTCCAGATCTTTAACGTATTCCTCGGAAAGTTGATCGAGTTTCGCTTTGGTGATCACCGTGCTTAGTGCCATGGCGTCCCTTACTAACCCCGTGGGTTCATTGTTATATGACTCATAAAGTCGAGAAGTAAGGAATTCCAATAAATCTTCGAATTCGTCGAAACTTAATAACTTTTCCTCGTTATTCTTCAGTAAGGCAATGGCCACTCGCATGATTGTTTCAGGAGCACCCTCAGCAAATACAACATCATAAATTCGAAAGACGAGGGGAAGAGGATAGGTGTAGGCGAATAGTGATAGAAACCATTGGGAGGCGTACATGGCGGATTGGACACCGTGCTTTTGGAAATGGGCGTAGAGATCAGGGCAGATCTGAGAGAGCAGTGAGGTAAATTGGAATAATCGTTGTTGAAGACCTTCCATTTTCAGGGTGAACATCGTCCTCATATCGTATGTTTCCATCAACCTGTAAGTACGTGCGTATCCTGTTAGATCAGTGCGAAAAGGGTATTTCACGAATGCAACATAATGCTATTGACGTAGCTCACCTAACAAACACGCAAAAAGCCTGTGCTTCTTCCATCTACACGAAACAAAGTTGATTTAGCATCAATTTAAAAGATTCAAAGGAAATTTCAATCCCAAAAACCTACGTTCATCAGCAACGGTCCCACCAAGAACCCTAACCCTTGACAGTATCCGACCAAAGGATCATACAAACTGTACGCTTTCAACACATTCCACAGCATTGTCTGTCCCTTTCCGTTTTCTTCCTTAAACATATCAATCGTCGGGAATGTTCTGGCCAAGTCGCGTTCGATAATTTTATCATACGGAGAAGATTCCGAAAGTAATTGAGAATACATTGTTTCCAAGTAGGTTGAAGATGCTTGGCACATCGATTGCCATATCAAGCCTCTAAACTTTGGTGGTAACCCTTGTTGCAGTTTAGCGGCGAGTAGGTGCGGTAATTTGGTGGCAACCGAAGTGTAATCTTGAATCAGCGCTGTCCAGAAATCCAGATCGATTGTATTCGAAAGATCGACGGATTTCGAAGGATCGTCTTCGTCTGCGTCAAGTATTGGAATGATTATTTCATCTGATGGTTCGGAAGATCGGTCAGCGGACAGTGTGATGTCGTCAATCAGAGATTGAACGGTTTCGAGATTTGCCTTGAGGACATTGGATTCAATGCACACTGATTTCGGGTCATTGTCCAACATTTCATTCTGACGTTCAAGACGGGCAAGAAGAAATTCGGTGGAATCCTAAAATAGAATGAATGATCCGGTCAATAAAGTTAATGATAATGACAGCTAATGAACGGAGTCTTCGGTGATAAAGTGAAGAAGACACCTGTTCAAGAAAGTTACAAAGCATAGGAGGAATGTACCTGCGGAGGCAACAAGGAATTTTGCTCTTCTAATCTTGCAAGCAACTCTTCGATATTTTCTCCTTTTGGTAAAGCAGAATTCTTTCTAGTCTGACTTCTGGTATTGTCCCTACGGCGTTTTTTAATGGTGGGAGTCGACATCGATTTCTTTGTACTTGCTTTGTTGCTAATGGTACCTGCGTTGGTGGAGGAGGTAGGTGACGTATTTTCATCAACGGTAGTTGCGGACTTTTGTTGAAAGGATTCCGAACGACGTAGCTCCAATATCTTGGGGGACAAGAGTGGAGGATTAGGCGAGTCAGGAGAAGCCGAGGGTGTAATCGAGGTCCTCAAAGGACTCGGTTTTGATTGATCACGATCTTTGCTGGCGGTAATTCCTTGACGGCTCCTATGGGATTGGGTCAGGGTGGGGGGAGCCGAATGCCTTCGATTCAATAGGTTATTGGCGACGGCGGCGCTACCAGAAAGGGAATCCTCATCGGGTTTTACACTACCACTTTTTTGTTTTGAAGAAAGTGTCTTCTTCTGTTTCTGTGATGGCAAAGATTTCTTCCTATCCAATTCGATTTTTGCACGTGAATCGGAGGTCGTGCCGTTTCCTTGTTTCTGCTTTTCTTTCGAATCCTTGTTTCCAACCTGTTTACTACTATGGTGGTTAGTAGAGTTAGATTTGTTGCTACCCTTTGACCGGTTTGAAGAATGCTTTGCACTTGAAGCTTTTTCTTCGAATGGGGCCACTGTTTCTGTGTCAGTGCCATTTATCGTTTGGGAGTCCAGCCCAACCTTATCAGTGGCCAATATCTGGTTATTGTCGTTTGAAACGGGTTTAATGCTATCGCCATTATGAGTGGTGCCAATTTTCTGCGAACGTGAATTTGGACGTTGCTGACTTTCAAACTTTTCCAAATTAATGATAGAATTGTCAACGGCGTTGTCATTTTTGGTTCCCCCGGAGGAAGGTTGTACCATCATTGTAGAATTCTCCTCTTGATGGCCGTCGACAACAGACGAATTTTCCGACGGGGAAGAAAACTCCTTCGACAAGGACTTCTTATTCATTGCTGGCATTCTCTAAACTAATATGATTCTTCACAACCAAGAAAACACTAAAGAAAAATTGCTCTGTCGTATAAACACTTTATTTATTTTACAACGATTCCCGACACGCACGTTTCAATACTTTAATGGTGTATAAATTTCAGTTTCAATTTCAAAAAATATGTATTATACAATATATTGTAGGTCAACGGTCGGAAATAGAAAGAATAAGTTAGGTAGTTGGACAGATAAGTATTTAGTAAAAGTAAGGAAGCAATGATGAGACCGAGAGAAAAAATCTCGAGCTAAGGTAAGCGAGCGGAAAATAATCCAACTAATGAGGGGTGCAAAGAAAGCGGGAGTTTTTTAACAGTTACAAAAAATGAAACGTTTCACGCATTCCTAAAAAGGATTCCAAGCCGGATCAACACTTTTTGAGGTAAGTATGATAATTGTAAGTAATTTATGCTTTTATATTATAGCGCGCATTTACGTACGTATGCAAATATAATTACCATAAGGTGTGCACGAACGGTACTTGTAACGCGGAACTCGCGTGCGAAGCATTTTGGACGTGGATTTGTGAAATCACACTTGTAGTTAGTGAAATATTGAGTGATAATAATAACACGAAATAAACATTAAGTAATGTTACTCTAATTTTAATTGTCAAACGGTAGCTTTCTTTATGCGTCTATATAATAATATGAAATTCAATAATATGTACTTAAATTAGATATTATTGATTACTGAACTGAGCACATGCAATGTAAAATACCATGCCATGTTCACTACTGATAAGTTCATGAATAATTAATTTGTACAAAAAAGGGACCCATTGCATCCTTGCATTCGAATCCGAAAATAATTTATCACTCACGAAGAGGCCAGACAACGTGACAAACGTAAGCACCAAGACGCCCTTGTTCTTACGATCAATGACAAATCAGGTGAGTGAAGTATGTTGTACACGCGCACAAAATTTCCCTAACAAACGGATTTTACTGGCCTATTATCTCACTCACTTACAAGTATTAT
>CAJVPV010001263.1:0-16612 GCA_910591835.1 Acaulospora morrowiae
TATAAGAAATTGAAAATTGAAAAAAAAAGAAAATACTAAACAAAAACAAAAAAAATAAATGCAAAAACACTAATTGTAAAGCTATGGATGCCATTAGACGTGACACGCTAATAGTTTTATTTAACTGAAGTACTGTTGCACTTCCAGAAATGGCCAGGCTACTGTTTAAAGTGTACGATAGTGTTGATAATATATCTTTTTGGTAGATAATTAGTCATGGTGATAGTATTGTTGTTGTGATGATATGAATTGTGATTGGTTTGTTTGTTGGTGGTGTGATTTTATTTTGGTTGTTGTTGCCATAAAAGGTTTTATTTACGTTGATCAAAGTGTAGTGTTTTGGTTGTACAAATTTGTTTGGAAAATTGATAGTATTCGATTGGTTGAGTTTGGAATGTTGATCAATTGACAGGAGTAAACTGATTGCGGTTTTTTGGTATGAAATTTTTTGAGTGAGATTTTTTGGTTTTTGGTGGTGCAGCAAGATATGCTGGATAATAATGAGAAGTAAACATTGAATATATTGCTAGTGCTTCAAGTCAACAATATAAACAATTTTGATATGAAGTCTGGTTTTTTGAGATAAAAGGAAGTCCTTCAAGCAAGAAGTATGGTTATTTAAAAAGATTTGTATATTGAAAAAAAAAGAAAATGGGAAGAACCCCAAGGAAAATTTATAAAGAAGTAACTGCTACAGGCCTTCACTCAGGCAATCCAAAGAAAAAGCAAGGTCCTCAAACTTGCTTTTTTCTGGCCAGAGGTCCCATTCCGATGTATCAGTATACTTCTTTAAATTCCTTGAGGCTCTTGTAGTGAAAAAAGAAGAAGCGTGAAGGACTTTTGGATATTGAAAGGTGAAAAAAATATTTGTTTCTTTAATTTTGAAGAAAAATTACTATAAAAAGAAATTTTTAAGAAAAAAGTTATATACGGGAAAGAGTTTTTTTTAATTGAAATTATTTATAATTTTATAAAACTTTTATAATATATAATAATAATAATAAAATTTTTTTGTTTTATAAAAATCTTTATAATTTATATAATTGCAATCAAATTAAAAGTTTTTTTGTATAAATAAAAGAATAATAGAACATTATTTTATTTGCAATTAATATTTTTTTAAATTTTAACTAGTTTTATAAAAAGTTTTTAAAATATTAATTAAAAAAAAAAATATCAATATAAGATTTTATTTCAGTTATGGAACAATAATATATATAATATAAAAAAAATTCATTTACTTATAAAAAATTTTTTTAACTATATATAAAACTTAAAAAAGTTAAATAAATCTAATAATAAGTATTTAAATAAAAATGATTAATTAAAAAAGATTAATAATATTTTTTAAAGATATTAAAAACAATATATTTGTAAGAATACTTTTTTATTAACAAAAAATTTTATAATCAAATTGTTAAAAAAATATATACAAGTATTATGTTATATTATTAAAAGACATTTGAAAAAGATTAAATATATAAAAAATTCTTTACAAGCTATTTCTATGTTTATTAAAAAGCAAAAATAAAATCAGATACTATGAACAAATAATCTATAAGAACAAATGTTTTTTTAAATAAAACAGTATTTGAACTTTATTGAAATATTGTGAAATATTGATATAAAAATATATAATCAATTTGTTATATATTAAAAAGTCAAATAAAATCTTTGTTTGAAAAAAGTTTTGTAAATTTAAAAACCAATTTATATAAAGTAGCAGCAATATTTATAACTTTGTTTATTATATATTAAGCCAACTTTGAAAAACAAGTATATCAAATTTTAATTTAATGTATTTGAAAAAAAGGAAATATATTTATTCTTGCATGTCTGTGCCAATTCAGCCAATTCAACGCAGTACAATTTGACAATTGTTTTTAATACAATCAATTTATAGTAACACTCAATTTGTGAATAATTACATAATAAATTATTTTTTGCGTAGTAAACTACGTCACGTGACCAATATAACCGTAGTAGTACGAAAAATCTATAAATTTTAAAGTATTTACACGTATCATTATTATTGCTCAATTACAAAACACAAAAAATGTCGGCAAGAGAATATATGAGATTGGAAAAGTTGGGCGAAGGCACCTATGCCACCGTCTACAAGGGAAAGGAACGAAGGTCTGGTGACATTGTTGCCCTTAAGGAGATCCACTTAGATTCGGAAGAGGGTGCACCGTCCACGGCCATTCGTGAAATATCCTTGATGAAAGAACTGAAGCACCAGAATATTGTAAAGCTTAAAGATGTAATTCATACCGAAAATAAGCTTATGCTTGTTTTTGAGTATATGGATCAAGATCTCAAAAAATACATGGATACACACGGAAACCATGGTGCACTGGATCCGATGACTATCAAATGGTTTATGTATCAAATGTTATTAGGAATAGACTTCTGTCATGAAAACAGGGTGCTTCATCGTGATCTGAAACCGCAAAATCTTCTAATTAACAAAGCAGGAAATTTGAAACTTGCCGATTTTGGTCTTGCACGGGCATTTGGAATTCCGGTCACTACTTTTTCAAATGAAGTCGTCACTTTGTGGTATCGTTCTCCGGATGTACTTCTAGGATCTCGTTCATATTCAACTTCAATTGATATTTGGTCAGCAGGTTGCATTATGGCAGAAATGTATACTGGTCGCCCATTATTTCCCGGAACAACAAATGAAGATCAATTAATAAAAATCTTTCGTGTCATGGGTACACCTAATGAAACCACATGGCAGGGAGTAAGTCAATATTCAGACTACCACAAACAATATCCCCACTATACTGCCCAAGATATGAGCAAATTGCTACCTATGATCGACCGTCATGGAATGGATTTGCTTACTCAGATGTTGGTATATGATCCGGAAAAGAGAATAACAGCAAAGAATGCACTGAAACATGTATACTTCCATGATCTGCTTGATATTGATAATTCTAACGTTCAAACTGAGGTTCCTCCAATGCGGGTGCCAGTCCCTCCAATGTCGGGAGTGCCAATGCACTTGAGCGCTATACCGACTGGTGTTAATATACAAGCAATTCCAGGAGTTAACATGCACATGGTCCCTACAGGTATTAATATGTCGATGGGTGGAATACAGCCAGTTCAGCCAATTATGGTATCAACACAGGTGATGCCAATGATAGGACATCCACCGAATGCACCGCAAGCGCAACTGATAAGTCATCCGCCGCATCCTCCTAATGGATCTCAGCAAGCACCGATGATGCCTCGAAGAAATCATATGCATAATAATTATGGAATTGAATGATTAAATTTTTGACGAGATTGATTAGGTAGAGCTAGGTGGATGGCAAAATGAATAAGTGGATGATAAACCAAAAGCAAATGACATTATTTTTATACTTAGTTTGTATATTTAACAAATTTATTAACTTGCAATATACTTATATACTTGATATAACACGTGTTCTTTAATGTATGCTGAATTTTATTATTATTTTTCATGATGTTAACCTGACTGGTTTAATGTCATTCTGATTTTGTACTATCTTTATTCGTTTGAGGATGAATAGGAATAAATTATAAAGGATTCCTATTTGACTATCGAGACCATTGCTTATCATCTTTCTTTTTCAAAGCGCTATTTCTTTGCTTCACAAAGTGCGCCTTACCATTATTATTGAATCCCTTCTTGTCTCCACCTCGCCTTTCAACTCTGGATTCTTTTCCACTAGAGCCAATTGTTATGTTAACTTTTGGTGGTACTTGAAAACCAAATGATTTTCCAACTTTTTGAAGGTCCAGTTCGTTTATGTTAAAAATAGATTTCAATGAATAAGAAGCATAAGCATTTAAATAGGATCGAAATCCATCACGTGCAGACTGATGCAGATAATAGTTCTTTTCAACAAGTTTTTCGAGCTGGAAAAACGATTCAAAAAAGAATTTTTAGGAGCTGCAGGAGATTTACAAAAACAATACGATCTATGCTGAAAATCAAATAAATGAATTTACCTGGGATTGTACATTTGCAATTTTATTTGCCGGAAACTGATACTCATTCAGTGGCACTTTGGCGTGTTTCAGATAACGTAAAAATCCGAGTTCACTTGGAAGCAAAAATAGCAAACTTTTTCCTTGGCCACCTCCACGAGCAGTCCTTCCCACACGATGGATGTAATCACGCGGATCGTCTGGTGGATCGTATTGAATAATCCAGTCAACCGAGGGTATATCTAGTCCTCTAGCAGCCACATTAGTGCAGAGAAGGATACCGTGTTCAGCATTGGCGAATTCAAAAAATGTATTTGTTCTTTTCGTTTGCTTTTGTTGACCCTGTTCATTATTATTAATATGAATAAAATCATTATATCGAAATAATATTTATAGTGATGCCGAAAAGATCAATGAGACTTACATATAAATCTAGAACTGGTACGTCAATATAATTCAGCAACTCCGCATGATATTTAACAGATTTGCAACTAGAAAAGAACACAATCACCTTCTTTTTTAAGTTTCTCTTTAGGAATGTAAAAAGTAATAAAAATCTTTTGTCACTATCACAGACAACATAGCCCTGAGTGAGCCCATCAACGGTCGCTGTTTTTTCATTTTCATCCACGTTGATATATATTGGACCTTTTCTTAATGATATCCGTGCTAAATCATCGACTTTTGTAGTTTGGGTGGCAGAGAAGAGCATTGATTGTCTATTTTCTGAAAATGAATCAGTAATGTAAATAAAGTATCACATCAAAAATAAAATCGTTCTCTTATTAAGACTTCATATAATACCTTTGGGAAGGATTTTGATGATTTGCTTCATCTCTTCTTCAAAACCAACTTCTAATATACGATCAGCTTCATCTATTATAAGAGCTTTAAGGTTCTTGTATATAAACCCCTTGGTATTCTATTACGTTACAAATACACATTAATAATAGTTGAATAAATTAATCAAATCAATACATGAGCAAAATTACCTGAAGATGGTCTAGTAATCTCCCTGGTGTGGCGATCAACAGATTGACGCCCTTGTTTAATTTTTGAGCCTCGGCTTGTCTAGTGGCACCTCCTATCACTATGCCAAATGTTTGACTGTGAAATTTAATTAATTCCTTTGTCACTCCAAGAATCTGTAATGCCAGTTCCCTTGTCGGAGAAATAATAATGACTCCAGTTCCTTTATATAGAAATTGTAATTATAAGTATAGAAAATGTAATTATAAGAGTATAGAACTTTGAATTATCTAATTACCATTCCTGTGCTTGAAATTAAGTTTGTGAAGAAGTTCAATTGCCGGTATTAAAAATGCCAGAGTTTTACCTAATATTGTCAACATAGGTATAAAATTACTAACGATGGCATGACAGTACAAGCAAAAGATCATACGTTACCCGATCCAGTTTTAGCAGCGCCTAGAACGTCACGACCAGCTAGTAAGGGTGGTATCGTCCTTGCTTGAACTTCTGTCATTTTTTCGAATCCCATCTCCTTAATAGCTTTTCTGGTAGGTTCCGAAATCTCCAATGATTCGAAATTGTAATTGATATCCGTGGCCGTATCTGTCGATAAAACCATAAATTGAATTGCTTTGACAAAATCTTAATTCGATAAATTAACGCGAAGTTGATCCACACCATAAGTTTCAATCTGTGGTACTTTGTTAGAGTAGTCGCCCACTATAGAATCGTCGAGTTTTTGTTTTTTACTCTTATTTTCTGTTTCTTCCTCAGGATCAACTGTTTTATTATCGTGGTCAAAAGTGTGTTCGACTTCTTCTATCTTCGAATTCTCCGAATTTTCTTGAGATAAAGAAGTCACATTTTTTTCTGGAACTTCCGAACTATCTAACTCATCAACCTCCATTTGTTGTGTGCTATTCGGATCGAGTTGTTGTTGTCCTTGCGTCTTCTTTTTATTGGATCTCTTTCTTTTTTTTCCATTTTTCGCCTTTTCTCCAACTTCCATTTGAAAAACTCGAATATCGTTATTTTTATCGACTTAATGATTTTTTTTTAGCGAAGTCACTAATGATCAAAATTTTTTTATCTGGAAATTAGTGTAAATCTCTCACATGTTGATTACACAACAGATAATAATAGTAAATCAATATAAAAAATATCAAAACTATAATTTTCCGTTTATATATTTTACAAATGATTATCATTTATTTCATTTATTTGATATTATCTCAAAATTGTTTAGTGCACATAAATAATTACAATGTATAGAATTTTGCCACCAAATAATAAATACTTTAAATACAAATTATTTTAATTCTCTCCAACTTCCAACATCACAGAAATTACAGCTTTATCAAATTCAACGGGATTATCAAGATATAAGTGATGACCGGCATCTGGAATCCGAATAACTTTTGTGGGAACACGCATCTTTGAACTAGCTTTCTCAGCGGCGCGATAATCCATCCAATCCTCTTCTCCATCTACAATAAAAAATAAATCGTTAATTAGAATAACTTCCAATTCCTTCCGAAAACACGACAAAGTATGAGATAATATTTACATAGAAAAACAGTTGGCATTTTCAAACCTTCTAATCGATTCATCAGTGGCTTTCGCGCGTAGGCACCTGGTGCCAGAATTTTAGACAAGGCATATTCACCGCTACCAGGCGCGGCTGAAATGTGATAGAGATAATCATGCAAATCAATTTGATCTTGTACATCTAGATGAGCAAATCGGCGAGTTGTATATTGAGAGACTAATGATGGGCCAAATGGCCCTGCCCATCTCATAATTAATTGTGGTGTAATGTTAGCTTCCCATAATTTTATCACCCATCCAGGTATAGTACGACCACCGCTACTTTTCATATTTTTGTTGTTTTCGTAGGGATTTGGTGGAATTCCAGCGGGAGACACCAGAATTAACCGATCCACGTGTTGAGGATACTTTAATGCGTATACCGCTGCAAAATAACCTCCAAGCGAGTGACCGAGCAGCGTCATCTTCTCAATTTTCTGCACTTTCCTCCATTTCTCGAGTGAATCCTAATCATTCCAAGAAAAAAAAAAAACGGTGACACACAGAATCATGACCTTTTAAAACACAGAAGTTATTTATCAACTGATGACACACCACAAAAAAATTTTCTGCCTCTTCAACTGATTCATCAACGTTACGCCCTTTCACAGTAAATTTTACTCTTGATGATCTTCCCATGCCTAACCAGTCTAAACTATATATCCTCCATCCAGGGACCTGACTGAGGCTATGATAATTTCGATAAAAAAAACCAAGTCCCGCTCCAAAACCGTGACACATTACTAAATTTTTCTTCGTCGATGGAACTTCCTCAATGGCAGTTGTACCTGATTGAATGGAAATTTCTGTCTGCGGCTCCGAACTGTATCCAAGTCTATTATCGGTAATAGACTCAGAACCGGCAATTGAATGATCGTTAACGACAAAATCATTGCCAACTTGATCGATAACCAAGGTATTAATTTTTCTCAGGTCATCTCCGTCCAGATCAACCAATCCAACGCGGGCGATTGTTTTTGATTCATCAGGTGTAGCGACCGTCTTGCCTCCGATAGAAAAGAATTGAAGTCGACTCAAAAGACGAGCTTCTGCTGCTTCCGAGGTTTTTTCAGACCGCGAATACCAATGTCTTAGAGAAGCAAACCGACTTTTTGGAGATCTAATAATGAATAAATCGGAATTAATTGAGAACCGAATAAAAGAAATAAAAAAAGTCAAAGCTTTACTAACGGTGCGGGTGGTATCAGAACTTGTGTAATTCCCTTGTCACTTATCAAAGAAGTCGAATTAGTGGTCGCCGCCGTCATCGTGCTTAGTAAAAAAATGGAATGCGGTCTATAAAGATTAATTTTGAACTTTTTCTAAATTGGAAAAAAGAAAATCGGAAATATACTTGATTTATAACATCGTCCTTTTATAAATAAAAAATAATAAAATAATTACGTACCTGTTTATTGATTATTAATCATTAACGGCCCGAACAAATCCGGTGTACATCTTTTTGCACGCAGATTCACCAATAATGGTCGATTTCACGTGATCTAATTTACACATAAATCTGACTTTAAATGATACGAAACGTCTAGTGAAACATTTCTTTTATAAGTAGTTCTGCTGGAATTAGTTTCAAACTTCAATCGTCGGTCCAAACTGCCAGTTTAACCGATCTACAATGCAAATTTATATGTCACGTATACTACTAATAGCTTTGAATACGTATTGTTTATAATAGATAACCATGTGGCATTGGGAATCGGTTAAACTGCCTAGTTAAAATAATAATAATATAAAATAAAAGGATACCATACTTTTTTAATATTATCACGAATTGGCATCTTAACAATCCATTATTCTATTTTAGAAATATTTTGGGAAAACCGATACTTTAAAAATCTTTTTAAAAATTTCTTATTGTTTATTATTATATAAAATGAGTATTAGATATACAGTATTTTATGAACGCAAATCATTCATGAACGCTAAATGATATTTATTTAATTATTTTTAACGTGGTGATATATCGTATAAACATTATATAAAATATAATTATAAAGATTAATTCAAGTTGTTTCGATTAACTTGTATATTAGATTGCATAAAAATCGAATTTTTGGTTTTTGAATGATCCTATAATTGAAAAAAGTTACATAGCAAAATGAATTTTAAACCAATATACAGTATTTTAAAATAATCTTTTAGACTAAGAAATAAAATTATTTGTTAAAAATTATTAAGTCAAATAAGTTTAATAGGAATTTTAAGCAATGATATCATGATCACAGATAATAAAAAAAGAAATACTATATTATACTAGTAATATTCCTGAGAATTAATAATTAAAATAACTTGAATTAATTTTTATAATTTATTTTTTCATAATAAATATAATTAAGACAAAATTACAGTATATTTGATATAGATTAAATGGTTTAAATTAATAATAAGACTTTTATATTCTAAAAATAACTATCTAATATGTAAACCTTTCTACTTGAAAATCAATTTGTAATTAATAAGTAAATAACATGAATTAACTTAAATAAACCTTTTATATAAAATCAAAACCTATATCACACCTTAGCCTATGAAATGAAATATACATATATATATATTATTTTTAAATAAGTAATAAATCAAATTTAAACTGCTTTTATAACATTAAATAAATTTAATAAATTCTAAATCTACCCTTTATTTATTAGAATTTAATTTAAAAACATGTTGAGTAAAAGTTTGTGCTCTTTAGAAATAATTTTATGGTCAAATATTGGTTATGATATTTTCTGATTGTCCTAAATTGAACATATTAAAATTTTTTTGTTTTTACAGTGTGATTAAAATAATAGGTTTACACATATTCATAATATCATAACCCAAACAAAGATCAAGCATTTCATCATTCAGGGATACCGACCTATTTAAAAAAGCCGATTACGAGATGTCCATAGCCTCTCCCTCTGTGACGATAACCAAATCCCTTATAGACTCTTTAAGGAAAGCTAAACAAAAAATACAAATATAAAAACCACGATCTTCCGTTTGTTTCATTAGGAACGTTTGTGGATGTTAATTTTGTGAACATACCTGTGGTTCCTCGTTTATACTTATAGCTTTGTTCCTTCTGCGCACGCTCATTAGGTTTAGCATAATTCCTCAGGATTTCAGTTTTTTCTTTAGTAAGTACTACGACATCCACATTAGAACCAGAACCCAAATCGTTGAAAATACCGGCCTCAATGGCGTCTTTAACAAGATCGATAGCATCTTGACGCTGCAAATGACAGATATTTAGGAAACCTGAATTTTATACGTCGTGAAATATTATTAAACAAAGAGACAAACCTCCATGTCTTTTGTCCATCTGCTCTCAAATATAGAGATTGCCGCTAACGAACCACTGCCCATGGTCACGTACGGCAACTTATCAGTGCTTCCATAAGCATGTACGGTGAACAAATTGGGCCCGGTTACATCATAACCACCAACTATTAAATGAGCACCGATGTGACCTTGGTATCTGCGTTTTAGCACATTGACATATAAATAAGTAATATCAAGTATTATAATGCCTAAAGTTCAAAGGTAACCACAAACCTAAAAAGCATTTGCTTTAACATTGTCATAGCGGTTACAACACGAGCTTGCCTTCCTGTGGTTAATCGATGCAATTCTAACTGTGAACTAATTAATGCAGTTGTGTATTCAGTGTCGGCGGCAGTGCCGGCACCACAACAATACATGTTCGGGGCAAGATAGTGAATCTTCTCACAATTCTTATCAGCCACGATTGGTCCTTCTGTTGCGCGCGTATCGGCACCTAAAACAATGCCATCCTAGGCACAAAAGGGAATAAGAATTATCACAATGAAGTATACGATCCGGAAGTGTGATAAGATTTGTAGATTCTCTTTTGTTTAAAAAAATAAATAAATAAATAAACCAAACCTTGTAAACTAATCCGACAATTGTTGTTCCAGTTTTTATGGCTTTGGGTAATGCTAGGCCTTTTTGTTCAAGAGCAACGTTCCTAAGTGATTCATATACTTGTTTAATTTTCTTATTTATTACGAGTCACGAATTACACGAGTACCTTTGATAATTATCAAAACTAAAACCGCCTTTTGGTGGAATCACATTAGTTGCCATCCTGGTATAATGCGCGTTGAAGGAGGTCAATAAAAAAACGAAGATTCAAACTATCAGCATACGTATGCGAGGGCACGTGTATTATCATTTATTGGTCACATGATTTCGATAAGTCATTTATTACATAATACAACATTATTAATGGATATTTTAAAATATACTAGTAGATAGTGACTCATATGTTGATATCATGAGAGCACAACTTATCGCAATCTTGGTTGTTCGCACCGAACCACCTTACATAGTAATAATAGGTCATTTATCGTTAAATCACAAAAAAGTTAGAAACACAAAGCCATCAATCTCAAAAGTTCTGACAAAAGGCTGCATACCTTTAAATAGCCCCCTATAACCTTCCTTCTGGATTATATCTTTCATCATAGTGATCATATTTGTAGTTTTCACTGATTTCGAAAAAAAGAAAAATTAGTTCAGCGTCTAATTTTCGATATCGCTTAGCGATCACATACTTTGATTCCCATTGACCTGTCGGACGGTTTTTGCGACATCAAAAGGTTGAGTTATGATAGCGCAAATCTTTGAAAAAAAACGTGATCAATTTATATTATTTTTAAAAAAGAAAGTTAAATTCGGTAATTCTGATTATACCGTTCCAGACGTGGCACCAGATAAGAAGGCAACTTCTGATTCATTGAATCTTCTTTCAAGATTATGGTTCTTTAAGTAGTTGTTTAAATTTCTTTTTATCATTTCATAGCCGGTCCAGTAAAGAGCTAATTGTGATTTAAATGGTTAAACATAAACTGAAGAACTTCAATAGGAATTCCTGAGATGTCTTACCGGAGAAAGGCACATCACGCAAAAGAGAAGGTTCTAAACCGCGCCATAATGATGACACTCCATTTGTCTTCACCAAGTTTTGCACACCACCTATGACATTTCTTATACCATGAATGCCCTCAGGTCCTTGCATCCTTGTTCGGAATAATTCCAATGGAGACACCAAAGTCACGGAGATTGCTGTAATATCATTTTTGTTCAAAAGACATCTCAAACTTCCTTGCATATTATAGTATATTATCATAGTGTATTATTTTTTTTTTACATACTTCTAGCTACAAATCCGGCTATCATTGGAGAATAGTTTTCCGAATATTTCCATTTCCATAGCGTATCTCTCAAATAATCATATCCTACATAATATATCACTGTTGTAGGAACGGACATTACACTACATCGGCAACCAAAAAATCAGCACGTAATAAAATAAACCGGTTCAGGATAAAAATTAAGATAGACTAACAGTGTTGGCGAAAGTCCCTTCCATAATGATGTGATCCCTTCGTTACGAACAATTTTTACAGCTACATCCTGTTAGATATGAAGTGATCAATGACCGTTTCACATTACAGACAAAACGAAAAATAATTCTTACCCATGTTCCATTAAATCGACTTTTTGTTGCCGCGTTTGCAGTGACACAACCTAATGTAGGTGTCTGATTTGATACGTGCGGATATAGACAAACATATTGTTGCGGCATATTTCGTGCCACAAAAAGAACTTCTCGACATGTAATAAGAGGTGAATGCAACTTTACGTTTGACATGGGCAGATCTTGAGCTTGAAGCCGAACCTTAACGACATCGAAGGGCGTTGCTGTACCAAAAAAGCGTTAACTGTTGCAGTTCTTTCGAAAGTTCGTTAATGAGTAGGTAACTTACTAAAGAGAGAAGTTATCAGAGATCCACTGAAAGCAGAAAACATTTTTTGCATTGGAGTTGCGGACCGCTGCGGCAACGAACCTTCCGCTACATTAAGGGTTTTTTGATTTTTACTCATATCTTCGTTCGAATGCAATGTATGAATATCTTCTTCTTTGAAAGTGAGGCCTGGGAACCAAATCCTCCAATGCAAGGTATTTAATTTTCTAACTCACTTGAGATTGAAAAAAAGATTATTAATATTCGCGTCCAAAATACTATCCAAAAATAGATATTATCGACACAAACCATGCGCTTTCAATTTTATGGTATTTAATTTATAAGTCTATTTTATGAAAAGAAATACTAATTATGTCCTGTGACGGACAGATTCGAGCACAGTTTATAAATATTGACGTACCTAATCTTAAAAAAATTATATTTATTTTTATATTTAAATAAAGTATTTTTTCTATATTATATTAATTTTTAAGATAAAATGTATTCGATACATTAATTTTTATTAATTAATTTATTCAATACAAGTACTGTTTTTTTTTTTTTAATGTTGATAAACATCAGTTCTTTATTTTATGTATATACTAATATATAATTATGAGAAAGAACCTACATTTCTCACAATACATGAGTTAAATGCTAGCTTATCAATGATCTATCTATCTAAACTATATTAAAAAAGAAAGTTTAAAATTAATATATTGTTTAGATAGTTGCATGACAGGTCATGCAATTTGTAAGAAAATAAAAAAAGAATAAAAGAAAAAAATCCAGTACATATTAATATTAAACAAAACTTTTCACATTATAATTTTGATTTATCAAAACTATAATCTTTAGTTGGCACAAATTATCAAATCTAGGAACTTCAATAGTCAAGTAAAACTAGGGTTCTGAAAAGTATCAAATTGATACCAAACTGGTATTGAAATGATACCAATCTATAGTAAATTTAATATATGGATTATGACCTATTTATATGAATTTATAATAAATTTAAATATCAAACTGATATCAAAGTAATATTAAAATGATATTGTTAAGAGCCCTAAATAGAATGTAACTTCAAAATCTTCTAATAGATACTTCAAAAAAATTGATTGGCTTAAGTTATTAAATCCAAGAACAAAATTGTTAAGCAAAACATAATTTCTATATATTCATTAAGCTATTAACAATTCTATAATAAACTTATACATTAGTATCCATATTATATATATTGCTGAAATTTGTAAATTCTTAATACAATTGATGTAATTATTTGATATAATTAATTAAGTCACTATTAAAACATATAAATAATTAAAAATTTTGGAAATTAAATTAATAACAAAAAATTTATATTACATATATAATCCATATCATCACTTTTTTTAAAGTTATCTAATTAATATTAATATATGATAAAATATTATTATTAGTTATTATTATTGTTAATATTATTGTAATTAATATTATTGTAACTATAAATAATATAATTTTGATAAATATGATTGGTTGAAATATAATATTGATCTTTTGATGAAAATAATTTGATTTTGATTTTTTGTTGTAAAAAAAAAAACCAAAGTATTTTTATATATATAAGTGAAAAAAATGTCAAATCAAAGATTTTTCTTTATACAACCTTTATCTACAAAATATCTAATCTTAAGAAATTCAATCAAAAATTTTATCTTTATATAACTTGAGTCTTTATAATCAAACTCTTGAAATTGACTTATATGTAACAAGTCTTTAATATATAAAAAGCTTATTGTATTAATTTTGGCAGAAATAATTTTTTGTCTTGAAGAAAAAGAATTGGTCTTTTATTTAATATACTTAAACTTTGATTTTTCTATCTATAATACCTAGAACTATTTAATTTAAACTTCTTAGGCTATAACAAAAAGAAGACAGTTAGACATTTTCTTTAAAAAAATTTTTTTATTTTCAATAATAATAAAGAAAGGAAAAAAGTTTCTTTAAAGAAAAAAATAATTTAACAAGAACTTCAATTTGTTTTGTTAAAATTTCCTAAAAAAAAAAAGTTTTTCAAATATTTAAAGGAAATAGAAAAGAGTTTTTTTTTATTAATACAAGCATTATTATAATTACTAAATTAATATATACTATATTATTTTTTACTAAAAAGAGTTTAATATAAGATTTGAAAATAGATCTCTTATTTTAAACTTTTATTAATTGTTTAAGAATATCGAAAAAAATTATTAAATTTAATTAAATCTTAAATAATATTTAATTAATGGAAATAAAAAATAAATTTAATATTTTTTTTTTTTTTTTTTTTTACGACTGGCATACACCTTGCTTTATTAGGTTTATAGATTAGCATGTACAAATCTGTTTTATACAAATTTTCCCACTATATCTACCTGATAAAGCTACCTAAGCTAAGATATTCCTAACTACCAGTTGGCTTATTGCCCTCTATTCTTCCTATATTATCAGCACCAGGACCCTGATAGCATAGGTAGAGTGCTAATGTGCCAGGATGTGCGCCTTCCAGTCTCACCCACTATCCGATGAATAGAAACTCAAAGAACCGTATCCTAGAACGGTCAGCCGTGAACTAGCCATATCCAACAAGGAGTCTTTGTGGCTCTAGCTAGGTCTCTTGAAAAATCAGGGTTTTTTTCTTTTATAGTCTTGTGGACTATAGGGGTAAGGAAGCGTGCTCCATGCATGAGTATCGGAAAAGTCACCAAACTTGACAACGATTGTCATAACACTGCTGAACGATCGTTACATCACTACACCTTTTTTGGTATCACAATCCTAACGCCCGTTGAATCAACGTGTGAATTGACTTCTTATAGGAAACAGCGCATATTAGGTTATGGTGCCAGATATCATCTTGAGACGGTCCAGTTACCTTCACCTGGAACTGAACTTGGTATCTTGTGATAGCAATCAGAAGATGCCGATCCATTTCTTCCGGTTTGAGGTTTCCACGTTAGCCCTTTGGAGAATTTGAACCATTATCTTGTGATCTGACCTGCGGAGCACTAACCACTATGCTATAGATCCACAGGTCCATTCTTAACTTGTAATAGTTTTTTATGATTTAATAAATAAATAACGCCAACCTAATTGTAGAATTAAAAAAAAAAAAAACAATCAGCTATTGATAATGAAGTATGTTTATATCAAATTTTCAAATTCAACAACTCAAATAAGAATTTGCAATACTCTATTATTTATACAGTCCAAATTATTGAATGGAAGCATTTGCTGGCCAGAATTAATTTTTCTTATGCAATTATTTGATAGCAATTATTTCAGATATATTAAAATTCGGATTTTGAATCTAATCTTTGGCATTGGATAAATCAATTAAATACTAATAAATTGTTATATGATATTTATAATGATAATATTTGAAAAACTTTTAAGAATGGAAATTCTAAATTATTTTTAAATAAAGAAACAACTAATTTGCATTTAGAATTGATATTGAATATTGACTAGTTTTAACTATATAATAACAAATTATATAGTACTGGTATTATATTTGCAGTTATTACTAATTTGCTATATAATATATGCTTTAAGCATGAAAATATACTGATTATTAACATATTACAAGTCCCAGTAAATCAAACTTACACAAAATAAACCACTATTTTGTATCAATTATTAATAAATTAATACAATTATAACAAGAAATAATATTAAAATTGACTGCCAAAAATAAGAAAGAAAAAATAATTCAGGTGGCTTTAATTTTAATTTCATGTGATATTTCTGCAGTGTGCAAAGTATATGGATACATTTTGGCACTAGTATTTTGTATTGTTATAAAAAAAAGGCTATGTGAATAATAAATATAACTTTGATAATATAAAAAATATAAATAAATAATTTATATCAAGGAATTTGGCAACACATATATGAAATAATACCAAATAAAGGAATTGCAATACAAATATAACATAAAAGAGTTTTGTTAATAAGAATTTAACTAAATAGTCTAAGCTTTTTCACTTATCTTATTTTGATCCAATTCGATATTTAGTCATTAATCTAATATACTGTCTTTTTTTAGGTATTGGTAAATGACTTGTTAAATAAATATGAATTGAAGAAAAAATATTAATGAATAATGTATTAAATGAAATACAAGTAACAATGAAAAATTTTTAAGTACTATTTGACATTGGCCAAATCCCAAAAAAAATAAACTATAAAAAAAACTTTTCAAACTTTATTGTCAACCAATAAAGAAATTTTTTTATAATATATATAACTATTGTTTTATGAAAATATTTTTTAAAAATTAATTACTGAAT
>CAJVPV010001264.1:0-16610 GCA_910591835.1 Acaulospora morrowiae
AAAATTACTGATCTGGGAGTAATATTGTTTCTAACTTTAATTAAATAATAGTATTATTTTTTTAAAATATTCAGAACTGTGGTTTTTAATTTGATATTGAAAAGAATCTTCTTTAATTTTGATATCTGTAGTGAAGATATTGTTAAACTAAAATAGAATATGTCCTTTTATAATAAAGCCTTTGTATAAAAACAATTCCATCTATAAAAGCTTATTGTGACTGTTATATATGAAAATATTATAAACAGTTTTGATGTTGGAATAGTATAATAAAAGAGCTGCTTTTTTGTCTAAGTTAGTTATAAGTCCAATTGAGAATTTATAATTATCTATAATAAAGGAACAAGAAAATAAGCAGACTTTTATTTTATATTTTTTTGTTATTTGAGCAGCTTTTGTAATTTAATTTCTTTAAAATAATATAGTTCACAAAGAGGGCATGCCCAGATGATATATAAGACTTGTATGAATTATATCTCTTATTTAAAGGCAGAATAGGTCTTTGAGTTTAAAAGTTTGAATACTAGAAGTTTAATTGCCATAATATCTTTTTTGCTTTCAGATTAACTATGTTAAGGTTTACTTAGAAGTATAAAATCTTGTTCGAGATTGTTTGTTCAACTCCTAGCTTAGATTTTATTGCTTTATTATACTGGATTTTAAGAATTTCAGTTTATTGTTACTATATATTGCTATATATAGCATATTTCAATTGAGCTGAAATAATTCAATACAAGGCTTGTCTTGTTATTAAACCATTTTAGCCTTTTTAAGAAGCTATTGTTTTTATGAAATTTGAGATCTTTTTTTTAATTTTCTTTTTGTTGCTAAGAAGTTTAACTTTCTTGAAATATAGACTCTGAAATATTTAATTGCTTTGGCATAGGGTTTAGGAAATTTAGTATTAGCTTCGACTTGTAATTTTCTATTTCTTTTAGTATCTTTTGTTTAAGATTGATGATAAGGTCTGTTTTGTTGATGTTGTATTTGATTGCATTTAGGTTTAGAAATAATCAAAAAATATCAGTTGTGAGCTGTAATAAATAGGAGTTCTTGCTAATTAGAGTCATATTATCCATGTATACTAGAATTTTTATGATCAGGTCTGTTATTGTTATTATTTTGTTAACTATTAGCTTATAGAAGATTGTTATAGTAGAGGTACTAGGGTTTTTCCTTAATCTATTTCATGTTAATTACTAGAGAATTGATTAACTTGTAGTGGATAATAATGCTAAGTTCTCTATTATATAGCAGGTTAAAGATTAGATTTGTTATTTTATCAGAAATTTTAATTCATTTCAAGGTAGCTTCCAAGCTTTATAGATTGATAAAGTCAAAAGCTTTAAAAATATTAAAAGAAACAATCCATATTTCTTTGTTTAGGTTGTTAGTTATAAGCTTGGTTTTATGATACTTTAATTTTTGAGTTTAGTATAATTGATGCCTGAGAATAAATTGTTTTTGCAGATAATTTTTGTTAGTCTTTTGTTGATAATTTTTGTGAAGATTTTTCTGCTGGATTCAATAATAAAATAGATCAAATATCAGTAAGTTCATGTAACCATACTAATTTTTTTGAAAGAAGAATAATAACTGACTGCTTCCAGTGTTTAAGAGAAGTACTAATGACTAGAATCTTGTTAAAAATTTTTTTAACTAGGTTTTGGCTAAGGAATTAAAATTAATTCAGACTTTATATAGGATCTGTGTTAATTCTAAGAATTTTTGTTTAGGAAAATCTTATAAAATTTTCTCAAGTTCTTCTTTTGTTATTTCTTTTTTTGCTTAATCAAAAATATTGTTTGATATAATATTTATTTCTTTGTAATCTTCTGTTCACTTTTTGTTAATTGTAAAGGATTTGCTGTCTAGTATTTTTATAAAGTGGTTAGTAATTATTTTGATGAATTTGTTTGAATTAATATGCAACTATTTGTAATTTAATAGGATTGAGAGGTTTAGAAAAAATTTGAGATTTTCCAGGGTCTTTTTTAAGGCAGCTTTGGATTTTTTTCAGAATCTTATAAAGTTCTTTTTAATTCTCTTATGGATTTTTATTACTAGCAAATCTTTTGTTTTGAATAGTTTTTCTTGAATAAGAATCTTAATGGCTTTTCTCATGTTTTTAATAAATAAAGAGCCACTATTTAGTTTGTCAATTATTTTAAATGCAAGTAATAATAGGTGTGTTTATTGATTTTCTTTTATAAGAATACTATTGATTTTTTAAGGCTTTGATTAAATGATTGTATCTAGTATAAACTCTATTTGGTTGAATTGGAGAAGTTTGTTTTTTTATAAATATATTATTTTCTATTGCTTTTTTAACTATATTATTCAGGTCTTCCCATAATATTGAATTTATATTGATATATATAAGTTCAATATTTTCTTGTATTGCAGCTAGTTGTTCCTTGATAGCTTCATAAAATTGAAACTGTTTGGTTGAAAAAGAAATTCTGATAGGTTTGTATTTGAGCCAGTCTAGTAATATACTTATTTGTTTATAGTCTAAAAATATTGCTGTTTGGTTAAAAACTTCGTAGCAAAGAATTTTGCTAATCAAGTTTCTAGTTAGCCAAATTTGGTCAATTATTGAAGCACTTGTAGAGATAATATAAATATAGAGATAAGTTTTTTCAGTAATATTAACTATATCAACAAAATTGTTCAGATAGTTGTAAATTTTTTTTTATTTGTAATAGGTGCATTAATAAATGAAGAATTCTTTGGAAATGAGTTAAAGTCACCAATCAAGATTATATGTTTTGCTCTATGTTTTCTAATAAATACTACAATTGTTTTGACAACAATTCTTCTTGCTAGTTTTTCATGTAATAGATATAGTAATATGACTATGATATTAGCTTTTGGTTTGAACTTAAAATATATTGCATACCAGAACTTAAAAATATGATTAAAAATTTTGTTAAATAGAATTAAATAAAATCTATTACTTACTAAACTGTTTAATTTACTTGATATTATTGTTTTACTATTGATTTTTGTTGAAAGAGAGTTTGAGTCTGTGATTTTAGTTTCTGAGTAACAGAGAATACTTTTTTTATTCTTTATTGATCTGATTAAAGATAGGTCTTTAAATTATTTAGTATATAAAATTTTGCAGATCAATTATGTCCCTTTTGAAGGGACATAATTAATTATTTATTATTTTAATAGGAACTATACATGTCACTAGTTGAAATCAGATTATTCAGCAGTATGCCACTCATTAATTATTTAGTATATGATAAACAATTCATAAATAATTTGTTAATAATTCATCAATAATTTGGTATTCCAATTCAGCAATGATTGACAAATTATTAATGAATTGTTTATTTTTATGCTGAATGATTAATAAGTGACATATTGCCGAATAATTTGATTTTGACTAGTGTGTAGTAAAATTGAATTCAAAAACTGTATTATTAGAATTACTAAGTAACATATAATAAATAATTAGAATTTATATTTAATTTGAAATCGTATTGTCGATTAAATTTTCTTTTATAGTAATATAACCACATGTATGATAGGAACTGTAACACAAAAAAGTGGCGACGTGTATGTCACCAATACTAGATGCCAAGATATATCACATACCATAATTAAAACAAGTCATGATAAAACAATAGCTGATACACATGAAGATATGGGAGGCTTTGGTGAGAAGTATAATATAAGCAGAAGAAGACTGGGCAAAGTCACGTGCCACGTCTCTGCTTGAAAAAATTAATTAATTATATAAGATGACGATAACAACAAGGATATATTATATAATAGCTTCACCATAATTTCGTTACTTTATTTTTCTTTTATTTTTTTTTTTTGTTTATTTTATTTTTTTATTGAAATACTTATGTAATTACAGGATTAAATGTATAAAAGAACCATGTATCGAAAGAAAAAAAGACAAAAATTGGAGAAAAAAAATTTAATAAAAATCATTTTTCAGCCATAATCAAATCTGCCTCACCAATAATAAAAATACTTACCTTTATTACACAAATCTTAGCTTTGCATTAGTGATGACAGACTTGCCGATAGTAGTAACAGAATATAATTTAAAAAACATTTGAATCAAGTGATCTAAATTGCAAAAAACCTTTATAGATAGTTTTTTTTTGATCTTATATTTAAAAAAAAACTTTTTTTAATAATGAAAGACATTTAAATTATATTCTTACCTTTAATTTAGGAATCTATCTTTAGATCTAATAAGCTTATTTATTTTTTCTCTTAGTTGAAGACTTTTATATTGAATGCTGAAACTATAATAAAATTTTTAAGATATACTTCATTAAAAATATTTATAATTTTGTTCTAATTCTAGATTGAAAAAAGGTAATAAAAATATTAATATTAAAAAAGTGATTGGAGTTAAACAGATCTGAAATTATTAGATAAGTTTTAAAAAGAGAGTCAATATTGACTCTGATAACTCAGGTTCAATAATGAAGTCTTCTGGAAGTCTATTGAAGTAAAAGTGTTTGTTGAGAAATTTGATATTTTTGTTAAGTTAAGGATTATTTAAAAATGGAAGAATTAGATTCACTTTTAGACTAATTAGGATTTTGTTAATTTCTCTGAGACCTGGGAGAGTTGATAAGAAAGAAGTAATTCATTCTTTTGGAATCATATCTATATAACTATTTTTAATTTTGATAATTGTTGTTTTGAAGTCTGAAAAATTTATGTTAAGTTGATTTTAATTGATGTTGAGCTTAAATTCAATGGTAATAAAGTCAGGGAAAAGAATTGGTTTGTTAAATTAAGTTGGATTGTCACTGATCCATTTAGGTTTGAGAAAAAGTTTAAAGAGAAACTTATATTTGAAATCTTTAATAAGATTATTGACTTCTTCTTATATAGTAATAGATAGCAGAATAGAGTTGTTCTTACTATATTAATAAGAGAAAGGAAAGAGACATTTTACTTTAATCTAATTAAGGAATAATTTTTTTACTATATAATTACTGTTTTTTAAAAGACTAACTTCTTTTTAATACTTTCAAAACTGTTGTCTATTGGAAAATGCTTGGCTAGATATAATAAAAGATCTTTATATAATGGAAGTAAGAATGTTTTTGTTGATGAAAGTTTGAAGTAGGTATTAGGTAATTTGTTTAATATATAATAATATTTTCTTAACTTTTTCATATATTGTTTAAGATCTAGTAACTCTTGTTTTTTAGTAAGTGGAAAGAGATATTCTCCAAGTAGTTTAAGATCTTTTGGGTTTTTGAGTAGGTTGAATTTTTAACAAAGTAAGATGTAAGCAAGAGATCAAAATTATATAATATATTTAAACTTCTAACAACTGTACTTATGTCTTTTGTAGAAATTATTGGAATAGCTTTTGAAAGTTAGGCTTTGATTGTTGCAGGTATCTAATTTGAATTATCTGAAAGATTGAGAAGGTTTTTCTTAATATTTCCTCACAAGTTGATTGTTATTATATTGAATTGTTAATGTTTGATTGCTTATTGGATATACATTGATTATTTGGAGGGTAAATTGATTTTGGTTTTTGGAAATGATTGAGTTTTTGTGAAAAATGGATTGGCATAACATTGTACATCAAGTAAAAGATGGTTGAGAAGATTTGGTTAAAACAAGTATTAGACCCAATAACTTTGCTTGAGTATAGGACTTCGAAAAGTATCAAACCGGTATCGAAGTAGTATTGAAATAGTACCGATCTATAGTAAATTTAATATATAGATTGTAACCTACTTATATGAATTTATAGTAAATTTAAGTATCGAACTGGTATCGAACAAATATTGAAGTGATACCATTAGAAACCCTACTTGAGTATGATTTTAGAATTAAATTTGCGATAGTGAGAAATAATAGGAAGATGGTAGTAATGACATATAGATAATAAGAGGTGTATAAAGACAAAGTTATGAAGGAGGACTGCCATGGACCTTTCTCCATACAAAAAAAGAGCAAACAAGACTTTCAAACTTGTTTGGCCTTTATCCAGAGGTCCTATCCCAATGCAACAGTGGTTCTTAAAGTTCTTATATTTTTAAGCTTATGATATAGATGGCATATTGAAGAGTGGAAAGTGTTTCTTCAAAGAAAATTACTATAAAAAAAAATTTTTAAAAAATCAGTGGTGAACAGGTGAGAGTTTTTAAATAAAATCTTTATTTTAAAACTTAATAACAAAAGTTTCATAAAAATTCTTTTGTTTTAATAACAAATATATCTTATATTGTTATTAATTTTAAAGAAAATTTTAAAATTAATGATAAACCAATTGAAATAAAAAGATATTTTATAAAAAAACTCAAATATAATTTTTAAAATTTGTTGTTTTTTATAAAATTAATTAAAATATAATTCAAACTTAATATTTTGATTATTTTTTAAAAATTTTAAATCATAATTTATTATTTATAATTTACTGTATTAAAAAATTCTTTTCAATTCCTTGTTCTTATTACTATATACAATAATCATTATCTTTCTCTCCAACAATTCAAAAGATTACTGCTTTTTTTCCAAATATCCAAAGCTCACCAACAAAATATTTGCATCACCACCTAATAACCACATAGAAAAATGTAAACTTCTTTACTTCGTCACTATCTCAAATATACACAATATAATTTAAATCTCATGAATCTCTCATACTTTCTACAAACCCATCTCTACAATTCTAAAAACACATTAACAAACTCTTACCTTCCGCAAATTAATATAATAGATACTTCACCAATCCAATATACACTAATAGACCTAAACAAAAATCCTATTTCTTTAACAAAACAATATCTCAAACAAATAAACAAAACTATTCGATCTACAGAAATAATCTTTTCACAATAAGCAAAAACAACTTTTAACCCAGACCTTTCACTATTTACAAATACACTTAGCTTCTTAAAAATAATACAATTCCAACTACATAATATCAATCAAAAATCTACAATTTTCATCTCAAAATTCTATCAAATACACTTTCAACCAAATCTTATCTTCATATCATCTCACTGCAAATCTATACAAATAACACTTGTCCATACTACAATTTATTACCAGAAACCATTTACCACCTCTGGTTATACAAAGAAAGCATATCTGCTATTAAACAAATTTACAATGATACACAAATTCTCCTTATTAAAAAATTCAAAAACAATAAAAATTTTAATATCAACTTTATAAACAAATCAATTAATACCACCATCCACTTAATTAACTTCACAATAGGTACATTTCAACTCAAAAACTTGTTTAACAATCTAAAACCAACTCAACAGAACCTAAAATCTCTCAACGAATTACAAAATAAAATATTGTAACTTTTATATCTTTATATCTGAATCCCAAGAAACAAAGATATAATTGCAGAGGAAAAATTTCTCGACATTTCACAAAATACCAAATACAAAATAATAATAATAATAATAATATAATAATAGCAAAACACAAAAAAATCAGAACAAACAACAACAAAACATAAAGAAAAATTCAATAAATACTAATATTTCAATATAACAGAATAAACTAATTAACATTATACTCACATTTTTTTCACAAAATTTATTCATGCCCTTCTAGGATAAATAAATTATTAAGGAGATATTAGCCTTCCAAGATTAGGTAGTTACTTTTTTTTTTCTTGCTTAAAGGTTTTTTATCAGAAATATACCTAATATAGTAGTAGGCTGACATATATAGCAATATATGCAATATATCTCATATCTTAATATTGATTATTTACAAATTTTATTTTATTTTACTTTATCAATAAAGATTGTAAGAAATGCCTCACTTAATATTAAAAAAAAAAATTCTTTTCAATTTTTTTATATTACAATTTAATAAAATTTGTTTTTGGTTTGATTTTGAATTATATTTTGTTTTGCTAAATTAATATATTTTATTTTTAATTATTTACAATATATTGTAAAACTTTATAAAATTTTATTTATGTGATATAAATATAAATAGCTTTTTCAAAACAAAAGCAATTCATATAAAATTTTAAATATATAAACAACATATTCTAACAAATATATATACAGTATATCCTTAAAACTTCAATTTATTATTATTTTTTTTATAAACAAACTCTTATAATGTCATCTTCAGAAAAAAATATATAATGACAAACTATATTATATTTGTGAAATAATAAAATTACTTTTGCAAATGAAATATACTCCAGAACTGATATAAATATATCAACAATCTATTATAATCTTAAAAAATTAAACTATAAAAATGATAATTCAAGAAAACCAAGTAGAGGTTATCTTAAAAAGATTACTTCTTATTTATCAAAAGCAATTAATCAATTTTTATATTATAATTCAAGACTTTTTATAAGAACTTTGGTAATTAAATTATCAAATATTAATATCAAAGTATTATATCAACTACTTCAAAATATTTGACAAAAATGGGCTATAAAAATGACTTATCTTTAAAAACACCTATACTTACTACTGCTCCTAAGGAAGCTTGTATAACTTGAGCAAGAAAATATCTTAGTAACAATTGAAAAAATCGTATTTTCTGATGAAACAGTATTTTAACTATTCAGAAACACAATTATTCAATGATACAAAAGTACAAGATCAATTAAAGAATGTTTAAAGATCATATAAAAATTTTTGTATAGGGAGAATTTTGTTTAAAAGTAAAAACTTCTCTTTTTTGTTTTAAAGAAATTATAGATACAAAATTTTATATTAAATTTTGCAAAAATATAAACAAGAAATTGGAGAATTGCTTGAAAACAATTGGTACTTTAATAAGATAATAATCTCAAGCATATTAGTAAAATTACTAAAAAAATTTTAAATAAAAATTTTCTTGAAATTATAGATTGGCTTTCTAATAGTCCAGATTTAAATCCTATTAAAAATCTTTGATCTATTATTAAAAGAAATGTAGAAATAAAATTATTTCAAAATTTTTTAGAATTAGACAATTTATAATAGAAGAATAGAAAAAAATTTCAAATAGGATTATAATTAATCTTATAAGTTCAATGAAAGAAAGATATAAATTAATAATTAAAATAATAGTGAAGAATTAATTATTAATTATAAATTAATAAAATTTCTAAATTTTAAGCTTTATTTTGATATATTTTTTATTAATTTTTATGCAGTAATTTTTGAATAATGAATAAATAAAAAATTTTAAAAAGTTTTACAATGCACCGTATCTTCTATTTATAATAAAAAATTTTATTTAACTTTTTTTTTTTTTTTTTTCCATAATCAAACAAATATTTATTGTGTTTATTTAATCTTTCTAGAAGAAGACATAATCGTACATTTGACTGTTATGCATAAACTAATTACTTATACTTGAATACCCGTCTTAGGCAATTAACCTCTAGATATGATCTTGGAGATGAATAAAGTTGCTCCCTCTTGTTTCCCATTCCTAAGGAAACTCAAGTTCATAGCCTGCAGTTTATCACTACAGTTCACCTTGGCAAAATCTTGATTACTTCATATTCCTAACCACTTTTTTCCTTCCTTTATCTTATCCCATAGTATTCTTGCCAGTCCAGGGGTATGGTTGGGACTGTCTGTTGTTGTCTGGGGGGCTGTTGCTATTTTGGAGCTTGACGAGTCTTGCTGTGTCACGTCCTTCTTCCCCTGGGAGCCCTGTGTGTCATTGGCTTTCCGATTTTGTATAACGGTCTTCTTTCTTTTACCTTTGTCCAGAAATCTCTTCTTGTGCTCTTATATCCTTTCACATCTTGGATTCCAGATCGCCTGTCTTATCTTTTCACACCAGAAGTTGGAGAGCTTGCTGAGGATTCTTCTGGCTTTGACTTTAGGAATCTTCAGGGATTGGAGAGTATTGGTCCACTCTTCTACATCTTCTTTTGCCCATAGATCAATAGTTATATTGATTAATTCCTTGGTCGAATCAGATTCTTCCTCTCTCCATTTTCTAAAAAGCGCATTTATTGCTAATTTCTTTCCATCCACCTTTTTGTCAACATGTTGTGGAATCCATAACTTTATGAGTTTATCTTGAGCCTGATGCCAGATGTCCTTTTTGATTTCTTTTGTTTCCTTGCATGTTAACAGATGGTCTAGAGTTTCCTCTTGGTGTTGACAGAGCATGCATAAATTGTTGGGCATTTCCAGAGAGTTTCTTTTGATCAAAGTATCCATGGTTGGGAGTTCATTGTGGATTAGTCTGGTCTTGAATGTTCTATTCCCTGCCGCTTTGAGTGAGGTATTGAGAGACCCTCCTTCTTTGCATTGATCCCAAAGACCTTTCCAGTCAAATTTTTCGGGATTTTGGATTTCCTCCTTTCATCTTTGCTGGATCCTATTTTGTGATGTCCACTGTATGAGAATTTCCCTTTCATTATAATCCTTGAGAAATGCTCTGGTTGAGGTGTCAATAGGGATCTTGTTCCATTCTGGCACTGTGATAAAAACTGTTGTGAAAAGAGGCCTCCATTGTATTTCTGATTCCTCCTTTGCTTTCTTTGCCAGCTGATCCACCTGGTTGTTGTTAAAGTCTTTGCTATGTGCCTTAACTTTGGTAAGCTTTAGTTGTACCTTTTTCTTCGTTATTATATCAGCCAGTCTTAACCAGAGTTGCCAGTTTGGTTTTTTCATTTGTTTTTTAAGAGTATCTTTAGGATGCGGTTTAATAATATTTGCATAAGAATTTATACAGGAAAAGCTATCTGTTCTTATTTCTACTATACTGTCATTTGGTGTTGTCAGGGTTGCTAGGATGATTGCTACCAGTTCTGCTCTAGTTGAAGAGGGCCAATTGTCTACAACTGCTTGAAATGATCTTCCAGGGTTGGGTCCTTTGGTCTGTATCCATGCTGCACCCATTCTTAAGGATCGATCTTGTGTGTGTCCTAGCGATCCATCTGTATAGAATTAAAAGGGGCCTGCGTGGTTTTTGGTTACATTAAGGTGGTATTCTTGAAGTAACAGCTCACAAAGATCCCCTGCAAGTACATTGTCCTGTATGATTTGTCTACCATAATCTTCGATTTCTACGAATTGGAGTTTGGATGTGAATGTGTCTTGTGGATATGCTTTTTCCATTTTAGCTATGACCAGATTCTCTAATATATGAACATCTATTGGAATAGTTGGTTTCTTATTTCGCCTGTATTTTTTGATATTGTTGATCCAGGCAAATGTGAGCTTATGATTTTCTTTAATATCTCTGTATGCCAACTGTGTCCTGATAAATTCTGTTGTTCCCGGGAGTCTGCCCGAACTGATTTGGTAATACTCTATCTCCCTGTTATTGTTTGCTAGTGTACCTTTGTTTCTGGTCCAATAGAGTTCTTTGCTGATCTCATCCAAACTTACTTGCCAGTCCCATTTTCTTGGATCTGTTACCCTTTCTGTTATGAAAAGCGATCTATCCTGTGGTAACCAGTTGTAATAAAAAATTTTATTTAACTATTTGTTGAAATTATAGTAAAAATATTATTATTAATTATTTTAATATATTATAAAGATAGTAAAGCTTTTAGTTTTTCTACAAATATAATACCCAAACATCTGAATCTTGATCAAATTTAGTTAGGCTGCATGAAGATAGGACCTCTGATCTTTCTAATAATTGCAGACTAAAAACAGGTTAAAGTAGAAAAGGTTGTATGAGAAAAGGCTTCTGGTCTAACTCCGGTAATAAGTCCACATCCTCCTTGGCACAGCAGACTCTATAGTACAATATGTTAATACAAAATAGGAAGTCTTGAAAAGAGTATTTACCTGAATATTAACATATAATATAAGTAATGGGTTCATACTATTTATATATAGGAGTTGTATCCTGTTTGGCATTTATATCTCTATATTTGACAACTTAAGCTAATAAAATTCCCTTGGAATGTTTACTAGAAGATTAATAATGCATCCTACTTGACATTTATGCCTCTAGATTTGGTAGCTTGTACTAATCAAGAATTACAGTTTTAGAGCATTTATTAAAAGATACATTCACATGCAGAATCCCTATTCATAGCTATATAGTTTTAGAAGTATAATGTAATAGATGATCTATCAAGTATTAATATATGTTTCTTCAAGATATTCTTCAAAAAATGAATTAATAAATTAGGTAATTTAAAATTGGTAACAGGATTTCTATCTTCTGTATAATCCTATCTGATATATGAACCCACTTCTCATATAATTGGGTTATATAGATAGATTGATTATAGTTAAACTTACAGTTATTAGTAATATTAGTATATATAAGACTATTCAAATATATAATTTGAATATAATATTTAATAAAAATCATGATTAAATGCCTGTTTACCTAAAAAAAAAAAAAAAGATAGTAGTACTGATCTATAGTAAATTTAAGTAACAAACTGGTATCAAATAGATATCAAACTAATATCATTAGAAGTCCTAAAAAATAGTTTGTTGAAGGTATAACAATATAAAGTATTTATATTATTTAAGAATTTATTAATTATTTTAAAATTAAAACATAATTTTTATTTTTTTAATATTTATTCTTATACAAAATTACAAAAAATATTTATAAATTAATAATAAATAATTTTTATTCCTATTTATTATTTACAAAAATTAATAGAAAAAATATATATTTCAACTTTTAATATAATTCAAGATATAGATTATAAAGAAATTTCATAAAAGCAAAATTATAAAAAATATAAAAAAACAAAATACATAGTCAAAGTAGATATAACGGATGATCATTATAATATATTTTGCTTAGTACGGACTATTTTTGGAAACCAAAAATTCCAATAATATGTATAGCAGACTTTATTAATAAAAAACTTATAGTGGATCTGGATTAATTTTTACGAACATACTAATAGTAGTATATGATTGATAAAATGGATTTTATTAAAGTGGACTCCAATATATAATAAGTATTCTGGTTTATATCATCCATAGATAACAATCTGTTTTGTAATAATCTCTGGATAATTAACCTCTTTTGCCTTCTTTTTAAAAACTTTTCAATAAAAGTAAATTTTGGATCGATTAAAGTCTAGGGTTGTGGATTTTTATCCAATTTAATATAGTTGTGCACATATCTACTGATAAGATTGCTAAAAAAAAATCTTCTGATATTCATTGGGTTTGAATATATTCTCAAGTTTTACTTTCAATTGATTCTCAGGTACCCGATTAAGTTTTATACTAATAATACATATTTGGAAATGGTATTGCATTGATATATTTCATTACAAATCAAAAAATAATAAAATTTTGATATACTGTAGAAACTTTCAAATTATTTTATATCTCATAACTTAGTATTTAAGTGGAAAGCTAGTTTGGACTCCTTCTACTCATCAATAAGACAATCGTAATTTGATGATTCATATCCCAAATATACACTTAACTTACTTTTTTTAGATCATAGAATATTTCAACTTTGGATGTGTTCATTGCTAGCTTAATTCTTCCTTACGACAATCTGGAATATATTATAACTCGTGTATTAACTAATAAGCAAGAATATACAAAAGCAACACTACTCAATGAGCCATTAGGACTAATTCCTAGAGCTGAGTCCTACTCACCACATAAGTAGCCTTGCTATGCAAGAGAAGAATAGTATTACTTTCGCAAAAAAAAGAAGTATGGGAAGGGAGATAGGTAATTGTTGATAATCGGTTTTATCATATCTGTTTTTGGGTAATCGGTGGTTTTATATTTATGTGAGAAGTTATACAAACAGATCAGGAGATAGTTGGATCTGATGTGATACATTTATTACTGGGATATGCCTAATGCATAGTTGTTTTATTATTATGAAATGAAAAATATTGCCAGTAATAAGGCAGATACAAAAAAATAAATTTGCAAAATATATATTGCATTTATATGGTGCGAATACAAATAGAAAAAATCTAACTATTTAATGAGAATTGAACTATGATGTAAATAAAATTTTTAGAGAGATTTTCATTAAAATAGCTAAAGATTCTATCCTCTACTTCTATAGGTTTTATTTGATTTTCAGGATAAATTTGTTGAAGATAGAAGTTATAAGGAAGAGGATTAATAGGAAAGTGAAGCGATATTCTATTTCTAACCACTTCTTCCAACATAGAGACAGTTTTATCCTTGGAGATTTCAAACATAAAAGTTACATTTCTATTATGAAATTTATAATATCTCAAATTGACACTAAGCATATCATTATCTTCTTCACCACTGAAAGGCATTTTTCATTTCCTAAAAATAAAGATTTATAGTGAGTAGGATTTTATTTCCTAGATAAAGATTCTTGTTGAGAATAATATAATATGTACCTTAAAAAATTTGTGAAAAGGTAAAAAATAAAATCTCTCTAAAACCTACTTATTTATAATGTTTTTATTTGCTTGATCTATAACTTGCTGGAAAAATGGATCAAACTTTATCAAGCGAATCTTCGAACCCTAGTAATGACGAAATTGATTGTTACTGAAATCATAAGTAAACCTGTTACAATTCAGTCTCATTATATACAAAGAATCCAACAAAACCAAAGCCTATATATATGTGGTGTCATTAGCCGAGCTGTGTATATACATTAAAGAAAATAAAATCCCTTTAGATCAATGATCATGCAAAATTGGTTAATCATAACAACAATCTGAAATTGCAAAGATTCCAAAGTTCTATAACTGATATTTTCTGATAACAGTGCTGATAGGAAACATTGGACTCTTTACTTTTATTGCCTTTTTGAGTTTATTTTATGCTGGTTCTTATCGAAAAGTATATTTTTATAGAGGTACTGTAGCTAAAGTGAATCCAGTATAATAAAATGAACTCTAGTATAATAAAGCAGATCCGATATAATTTAGCTATTAAACATACCAGCCAATCATAAATTACAACTTTTATGGTTGCCAAATACCAATTAACTATTACTGAACTAGAACTTGCTTGTTTCTCCTTTTCTCCTGAATATTTTTTGGACTTTCCACCTATCCAAATATCAACAGATGAAGTCGCAGATACTAGAAATACAAAATGAAAAGTAATGACAAATAATTCAACAGAAAAGTCAAAAAAAGTTCGTGTTTCTCTTACCACATTTCAAAAAAAAGAGATTTGTGAATGCTTGGTGGCTGACAAAACACTGAAACAAAAAGATATTGCCACTGAATATGAAATATCAAAGCAATTCATTTCTGATATTGTCAAAGCAAAAGAACAGTGATTAAAAATTGAATCAGGAATGGCTTTAGCCAACTTCAAGTGTGTCCAAAAAGCAATCTTTGAAGATATTAAAGAAGCAATGAAAATTTGGATGGAAAATGTATTAGTATAAAATAACTTAAACTTGAGTAATAGTGTGCTGATGGAAAAGGCCTTGGTATTTGCTAAAGAATTCAAAGTTTCTAATAAGTTTCTAGTTTCTATTGGTTGGGCCAAGAATTTCAAAAGACGAAATAATTTGAAATTTTATAAAAAACGTGATAAATTGGGCAGTATTAATATGAACGAAATTTTAGTGTTTTGCCAGCAACTTCAAGACATAATTGTAAAAGGGAAATTGCATGGTCACATGAGTGTATGCAATAATGATTCCAAAAATGACAAATCTGAGGAAAATGAGATATCTGTAATATATTTTTTTTCTTTGATTTCATTGTTTTATTTCAGATAGTTCAAATAATTAATATAGTTAAGAAATTAGATATAGCAGCGATAGTTTAGATAGTTGATATATCTGATATAATTTTTTGAAGCTAGCATGTATATAAAGCAAGAGAAAATGTCTAAATAAAATAATCATTTTATTGCTAATTATTTAATTGCTTAACAACTATTGATTCAACCAACTGCTATATAAATGTTTTGATATTTGAAGATAAAACTGCGACCATAAAGGACTTTGAAAGAGTTTCAAGTAGTTAATAGTGTGAATGCCTATTGCTATAACAGGAACTTTGGTATAGTTTGAGTAGATGAATGTGCATGCTAATAAATGGAATTGAGTTTATTTTTGTAGAAAGAGAAGGATACTCGGACCAAATTATTATGCCTCAGTCTTAAAAAAACTAAGTATTAGAGAGGACTTCGAGAGACCCTCACATAATCAAAAATTATGAATCCAAAGATGTATTCAACTGTGATGAAACAGTGTTATATTGGATGCTTGAATCTAATCGGGCTCTGATATATGGTTCAGTTAAAGAAAAAAAGCAATCAAAAGAGCGAGTATCACTGCTGGTCATGACAAATATAACAGAAAATGAAAAATTACCGATTCTATTTATCCACAAATATAAAATATCCCGTGCTCTCAAAGAAATTAATAAATTTTCATTGCTGGTATAGTACTATTGGAATACAAAAGCGTGAATGCAAAGATCTATTTTTAGATCTTACCTTAATTGGCTCAATTTTATGATGCATATTATTAATCGAAAAATTTTTCTTTTAATGGACAACACGTTATGCCATCAAGCTGATAATATTAATGAATTGTTAAATGTCCAGGTTTATTTTTTACCTCCTAATACCACTTTGGTTATTCAATCTATAGATCAAGGAATATTGTATAGTTTAAAGATTAGATAATTTAATTATTATATTTATTATTACTTTTATTAATATGACTTATTAATT
>CAJVPV010001265.1:0-16605 GCA_910591835.1 Acaulospora morrowiae
GTTCGGAGCTCTGTCAATTATCGTGGAACAGATTTGGGAAATTTCATTAGTTAAAGAAAGTCAAATAAACTTTAGGAAACGCGGTTCTGTAATCACCGTGGGAAGTATTGGCCAAAATTTGTCCTTTAGCTTCATTAGCCGCTTTTGCGGCTTCTATTTGAGCTTCTTTTTTTAATTTCTCTTCCGTGAGTGTTGCATGCGAAATTGCCAGGCCGATTTGATTTGAGATTTGTTGGACAAACACCTTCTCGGAGTCGGACCAGGTCTTATTCGGCGACCTATGAGCAAGGACCCATCCCCATGCTGAGGAATTCGTTTTAATTGGAAAGCCGATGACGGAGACGTAACGATCAAGTATATGGGTGTAATAATTTTCTAGAACAATCAAATCATTTGTCTCCGCTAACGTATCGTGAATTTTTTTAAGCGACTCCTCACTCATCTGGGGAAAGTCGGAGATGTTGTGTTTTGAAAGGAATTCACGAATGCATGCGTCCTTTGTTTCAATTACATAAGCAGCAGATTTTCCCGATAAATTTTCTTCGTTTGGGTCAGAGGCCGAGAATGCCATTATATGAGAGAAATCAAAAGCTAAAGGATCGCTCCTGATAAGAAATATTCGATCGCAGGGTAATATTCTGTGAAATTCCTCAACAGCTATGTTTAACACTTTTTCTATGTTAACGCCAGAGCGAATCTTATCGCTTATAGAAAACAACAACTCCCTGGTCTCTGATTGTCGTTTCTGTTGCAACAAAAGTTGTTTCCAAAAACACGAGAGTTTGATGTTAACCTTGACTCGAGCAATTAACTCCTCGGCACTGAATGGTTTAACCAAATAATCATCTGCTCCGTGCTCCAATCCTATAAAAAAATATATGTGATTCACAGTTATCACAAATAAAAGACTCGTCGAATGGACTATCATTATTAACCTTCCACGCCAGTGTCTTCTTCACCTTTTGCGGACAACAAGATCACGGGGATCAACCGAGTCACCGGATTCGATCTCAGCAACTTTAACAATTCGAAACCATCCATGTTTGGCATAATAACGTCTGTTGTAAATAGATTAGATGAGTTAACGTTTTTTTAGGTGTGGATGAATCAAATGCACTCATCCTATACGCATAACAAATGCGCCTTACCACTCAGGATCAAGTCGGGTAGCTGAGGAAGTTTCCTCAATAACCTCAAAGCATCACGACCGTCATAAGCGCAGTGCACTCTGAATTCTTTGCGCAATAATCTATGGAGATAGTTTCTTTATCGATAATAGGTGAATAAATAAAAAACGAATAGATCAGTTAGAATATGTTCAATTTTGACCGGGAATATAAGGATCATCAGTTGGCACCTCATGTCTGCATTTTCATCGACGACAAGGATGTGATAATAAACTTCATGAATTTTGGATGTATTGTCGCATGATAGGGACGGAAAGACGTGTTGTTCAACTTTCTCATCCAAAACACTCAAGCCATCAAAATCCATGGTGTCATCTATGCTATCATCCATATCATTGGGAACATCCTGTGTCCATTGGTTGGATTCCTCGAGATAGAGGTTCCGTTCATTAAATGAATACTCGTCCATTGAACCCAGTCCTAATTTATGTTCCTCATCTACAAAGTAAACTTGTTTTTCTGGCAAATGTTCCCAACCCGTTGGCAGTGAAATGAAAAAGGTGGTGCCTTTTTTCAATTCCGAATATACGGAAATTTCACCTTTGTGCCTAGTCACCAACTCTTTAACCAATGCGAGGCCTATTCCGGTACCTTCTCGGCTACGAGGTTGACTTGAATCTATGCGATAGAAGCGCTGAAATAAGTTTGAAACATCGTCTTTCGGAATTCCAACACCTTTTAATATAATTTTGATGGTTTGTCAAACGTTATTTGATAACAGAGATTTAAATAATTACTATATGAACAAAACAATACCAGTGTCCGAGACCTCCAATGTAACAGACTCTTTGTCATTTATGCGATCTGGGTACAAACGAACTGTAACATTTCCAGTCCAAGTGTGCTTGAACGCGTTTGAACCTAAAACGATAATATTAATTAAAATAAATGCTTCATTGACTAAATATCAGTGGAGAACCATACTCACACAAATTAAATACAATTTTTTCATACATATCTCTGTCGACAAATACTTTATTTTTTAACTCACTATAAAACTCTTCATAACTTGGAATTTGAATAAGATAGCTTAATTTTAAGGATTTTGCCAAGTTTTCAAAACTTGAAGCTAACTCGAGGGTGTATTTCACAATATTGGTCTCTCGAAATTGTGCATCCAGATTACCTGCTTCGATTCGTGAAAACTAAAGGATTTCCACGAGAAACAAATGAATAATTGCTGTATGGTGAGTTAACCTAGTTTGCTTTTACTGTGTTATGGCCGACTAACCTGCAACAAGGTGCTAGTGTGCTTAAGCAGTCGACGGGTGCTTCGATTAATTAACTGTAGATCAGGGAGCATAGGTGAGTCCGGGAAACAAGCCTTGACTGATTCCTCGAGTGGTGAAAGCATTAAAGTTAGCGGCGCTATGAATCAGATAAGATGGTCATACTGTAGTTTAGCAATGCAAATACTGTAGAATACAGTACATAAGTTTACAAATTTTCCGATGCTTACTCATCAGTCCGTGGTCAATGTTTTGGGAAAACATTATTTTTTGGCGATTCAAGTCAGCTAGAATTTTGGCTTGCTTTTTCTCTTCGCGTGATCGACTGTCTGCTAGGCTTGAACTCACATGACTAACAACGAGCTTAGAAAGTCAGATAATGTTTACAGATGTTGTCGAATTAATTAATTAATTAATTAATTAACGTAACATTGACAAAAGATTACGCCGGAATTTTATGTATACCTGCAAGAATTCTAGATATTCTCTATCCAAAGCTCGGCGTGGATTTAATCCGCAAATGATTACGGCAGACAATGTTATTCTTCCCGCAAAAGACACGTGCACAGGCAAAAGAATTGCCTTGGATTTATCATCTTTTAAAGTAACAACCAGATGCGAATTTAGTGCCACCACTTGTTTTATTGGCCAAGTAGATAGTTTGGAAGAAATATTCGCATCTGACGCGGTTCCTTGGTAGCTAGAAATCCTGTGTTCTGAATCTTTATCTTGAAGGCACACAGTGTCAAATGTGTCCAATAGGAAATCTGGCAATTCTCTCGTTGAATTTCCTTTTACAAAATTCCATTCTTCAATTCCATCATCATCCTTCACCATCTTGAGATTCTCGTCAAAAGTCGTGGCTACTAGGTTTGCTCTTTTATAACTTACGTTGTCATGGGTATCAATAATGTAGATGAGTGAAAAATGAATATCTTCGTTGTGATCGCGTAAGGTAGAAGTCACGAGGTGACAAGCGCTTTCCATGGTTTTTGCACCTAAACCATGCGAAATTAAATAATCATGAAAATCGTGATATGAATAAGTTTAAGTTGTTTATATACCGAGCGCCCGATTTCCTAATCCACTCAATGTTTTCAATCTTCTAGCAGACAAAACACGTTGAGTTGTTTCTTGAACAACATTGAACACCCCCTCCACAGTTTCATCGACTCCAAATATGGGACTTAGAGTGAATGAAAAATAGCTTTCTTCGATATAACCCTCCCGGTGCATTAAAAGTAAAATGTCATCTCGGAATTGACCCTTGCCGTTAGAGAAAATCCTGATTTACGGATTTAAAGTTATCAGAAATTTTAGACGACTACACATACAGTGCTACGGAAATACATATTGCATGAAATATACTCGTCGATCCAAAGTTTCAGAGAATCATAAATTTCGGTCCAAACTTCTCTCGCAGGAGACCCTAGAGCTGAAGTGATCGTCAAAATTTCGTGATCATGTGATTGACATAATTAAAACGCACTCAAAAAATGAGGATGCAGTACCAGTTGGATGTTTCATTTGCAATATAGGCCTATACACTGTAAAACAAAGGTAAAAAAAAATTCGAACATAGTAAAATTTATATGATGGATATCAGGTCACTTACTTTGATTATATATCATAACATGTTCTAGGCCATAATATATCACAGTAGGAAATGCAGTATGTAGGCATAAATCCTGTTAGTAAAAGCAAAGAATCTACATTTATTAAAATTCGTGGCATTATTGATTTCACACTCAATGATCTTGACCGTACCACTGTAATCTTCAAAGAAGGGCTCCAAGAATCCATGGACCCCAGAGGAGTTAACGACCAGTCGAATGAATAGACAAGGTCAAACAACGAGGTTTCATCTGGATAAGTATAATGTGAGACTAGTTTCTTATCATCATCTGTTGATTCCATTTTTCGTAGAAAACAAAGGATGCAAACATGTAATTAATGTAAAATTAAAATTTATATTAGAAAAAAATTTTTTTTTCTTTTTTTTTTTTAAAAGATTTAGAAATTAGCTAATGAGTAAATTAAAGACATTTAAATACGTAAAAGCAAATGTAATGCACGCATGAGGAGTGCACAATGCGAATAACTTTCTATTTATGATAGGCCACAACGCTCGAGCCCTCTGTCCCCCACAAATATGTATAGTATCCAACCTTACACTTAAACTTTAGTAAAATTTCATATTACACTACATTATCAATTGACTTGGACAAACTTTTGGTAAAAGCATTTGTTTTGTTTGTTTTGAAAATAAAACAGAGAAAGGCGTATGTACGCACGATATGGTACTACGCAGCGAATTAGATTTTTATACATAATGTACTAATACAGTAAATGGATATTACGCTATTATATTATGAAGACAAGTTTGTGATGTCCTTATGTAATTCTCGATTCCCAAAGCTAGACTCTCAGAACAAAAAAGGAGCCATTCTAACGATAAGACGTTCCCTGGCTTGTTTTACATAATACAACTTTTCAATGATCATAGAGATAACAGCATTCTTCTGATTGATGATTAGAGTTATCTGAAAGTACTGTATTAAGATTTCTCTATCGGTAGAAAAATTATGATTGGTAAGCGTGTATGTCGATTTACATAATGGTATAAGGCATTCAATGTATGCAAATGCTATGTAATTAAAGTCTCTAACGAAAGAAATTTTGACTTCAAAAATATGAAATTTTTTTTTTTCGACTCCAAGCACACTTTCATATACACGGTAACTTATTTATTTATTTGTTATTTCTTACATGTCTTGTGAATTCTTTGCTTGAGGAAGTTATACTGTACATTTTGTATATTCGCATATCCAACATGACACTTCAAATTTTTGTACGAGTCAACTCATAACTAAATTTATTTGCGTCAATATGTATCGTGCATATGGACAAATTTTAGATTTCAAATCATTTGTTTTGGTTACAAAAATTAAATGAAGAACCGATAAATTATTTTTTCAAATGATGGTCTTTACAGTAATACTATATAATAAAAAAATATTTTCGCTTTTTTACTATTATTTTTTCTTTTTAAATCCATACAATATGTTTCCGAATGATAAATGATATTATGGTCAATCAATGTATAAAACATCCTGAAATGAATTTATCGATTACGTTGCGTCTTTATTCTACCATGGTTTCATTTAAATTCTTAACAATAAATGGACTTGGTTTTTCTTTTACATTCTTTTAAATACAAAATAATAATATCAATTCAATATTTATTGGCAAATAAACTTATTTATTAAAAATTTTTTTAAAAAAAATTATTGCATATAAAAGTTGTGCAATTCGTTATACATATGTTTTACTAAAAAAAAATAAATTAAAATAAATTTTAATTAATTTTTAAGTGAAAAAACTTTTGTAAAATTTTTTTTACAGTGCATAAAAATAATTATCTTATCACTTATTTTTTAAATATACGCAAGATTCATAACCTTTAATAATTTATTTATTTATTTATCACTATTAAGAAAAATTTAATATACTTTTTTCATTTATTTATTTTTATTCGTTTATTTTTAATGGTAAACAAGAATACTTACATATATTATTATTATCTTGTCTATTTATTTTTTTACTTTATTTGAAATCAAGTTAACAAATACTTAGAAGCTACGGTATACAATATTGCAAAACTTTTTTTTTTGTAAACAGTATTCAAAAATATTATGTTAAAATAAAGTTTAAAATTTGATAATTATAATAATAACAATCTTATATAAAAACATTTTTTTATATTTATTTGTTTTTTTTTTAAAATTTATAATCAACATTTTTTTATATTATAAAATAATGGTAACTTAAATATGAAATTAATTTATATGTTTATTTCAAGTTTAAAAAAATCATAGTAAATAACATAAGTATTTTATATAAATTGATGATATTTGTATAATTTAAAATTTTTTAAATATTATTATTTTTTATCAATATTATTATTTTTTTGCAAATAGACAAGTATTTATTATATTTATTTAATCTTAATTAAAAAATATGATTATATATAAATATTATTTTAAATATTTAATCTTGAAAATAAACAAATTTACTTTTTTTTTGTTTTTATTTTTAAAAAAACTCAAATTTATTATTCCTAACTATTATTACAATCTATCTTAACAAAATAATTAAATAGTTGAGATTGTTTATAAATAGTTATTTAATTAATATAAACTTGCTATATTTTAATTTGTTTTTTTTTTTATAATTTATAAAGAACTTTGAATTTAATTAAAATATTTACTTTAGTTAAAATTTTTGTTTTGCTTAAATTTTTTTTTTTGTTTAATTTCAAATATTTTTTTTAAAATAATTTGTTATTTTATTTTTTACTTTTTTGATATTTTTTTTGATATTTTTAAAATTTTTTATATTAAAAATTTTAATTAACCATTAAAATTTCTTATTAAAGATTTAATATTTTTGTTAAAAATTTTTATTAATTAGAAAATAATAATTCAATTTGCTATATCATCTTTAATTTACAAATTAATATTTATAAGTTCTTTAATTAAATAATATTTTTTTTTTACTATTTGTTTAAAAATTTAATATTATAGCTATTATAAAATTTTCTTTTGCTTTTTTTTTCAATACTATCAAAAAAATATTAGTATTTTTGTTTATAAGTTTGTTGATAAATATAATATTATATTTTTTAATAATATTATCTTGCTATGAATAATATTTTAATTAAAATATAATTAATATCAAATTATATTATTTAATAAATTTTTATTATTATTTTACTACAAATAAATACTAGATATAAAATTTTATTGATCAAATAATAATTTTAATATTATATTAAAAATTCTATACTACTTATTTATGAAAATTAAATTTAATCTATTATATATAAATTTTTAATTTTTTAAAAAAAACACCAAATAAATAATAACAAACCATTAATAATTCATAAATATCATTTATTTATTTATAAACAGTCAAGTTATTACAATTATTAATAATAAATTTTAAGACAAAAAATATAATTATTAGATTTGTTAATATAAAAAATATTTGATTTAAATTTTAATTATATTATTTAAATCTATAAACTAATTTAACTACCTTGTTTTGTTAAAAAATTAACAATTAATTTTAATATATTCATTTAAATTTATAAAATATATAGTAACTATATAAGAATTAAATAAAAATATATATATAAAGTTTAATATTTTTATATAATTATAATATTGTTATTAGAAATATTTTAATTAAAAAATTTACTAAAATTTTTTTATTTGTTTATAATTATTGTAATTATTATTGTTATTATTATAAATAAGTTTGAATTAGTTTGATTGGTATATGATTAAATTATTGAAATTTGATTAGTTATTAGAATTGTAATATTTATTTGAAAAAACAAATTAGATTTTAATTTTATATATTGAAAAAAATTAGTAAATGTTAAAGTAATACAATATTATATATCAATAGAAAAATAATTAAAAAAATTTGATTAAAACAAATAAAAAATTTATAACTTTGTTTAAATATAACTTTAAAAATAAATTTGTAATATTAAGTTTACAAAACATATGAAAATTCTTATCTATTTTTCTCTAAACACTTAAAAACTTTCTTTTTAAAAAATTTTTGAGTTATTTATTTTTTTCTTTACTTCTTTTTTTTTCTTTTTCTTTCCTTTCCTGTTTTTTTTCCCCTTCTCTTATTCTTTCTTCTGTTCTATAAACTTTTTATTTTCAATTTATTCCTTTTTTCTTTTCATTTTTCCTTTTTCTTGCCAAAGTTAGATTTTCCTATTCTCTTAAAGGTTTTTCTTTCAAAATCTTTTTTTCTTTTTTAAAATACTATTTTATTTTATCACTCCTCTGGTTAGTAGACTTTCTTTTTTCAGAAATTTTTAATAAGTGACAATTTCTCTTAAAATATAAACTTTGAAAAATTTTTCTCTTCCATAATACTCAAAAAAAGATTAAATGGTTTACCCTCTTCAAAAGATTAATATGATCATCATTATCAAATTTGATTTTGTTTACTTGTTAATAGTAAAAACTAAATATATCTAAGAAACCATTATATAATTATTATTATCTGAATCTCCAAGAAGTTACACTTCACAGTATTCAGAGTGATATAGCAGTCAATACCAATGTAATTAACAATAAGTTGCAAGTATTATACTAATAATTGGAGAATCTAATAAGATAATATATGGTAACTAGAGATTATAATTACTCCTGCAAACAAAATTAATAATATAATATAAGTTTCTTATTTACCTTTTGACAATATAAGTCTATTGTATAAGATTAAATAAAAATATCTATAAAAAACTCCAATTACAGTGGTCGCAGAAAAGATCTGGACTTTTCTCATGACTAATAAAAAACTCGTAAAAATAAACTTTATTTGCACAAAAATTCGTGAAAATGATGACAATCATTATAAAAAAAAAACACATAAATATCAATAGTTTGATTTTTTTCCTTTCTTCTCAATCACTTGTTCAAGATGGTTTTTTATACTATCAGTTAAATTAAGATAGAGGTCTTGATCTAAACCATCTTATTCTTTTTGAATAATTGACTGAAAATCAGTAGTGCTAAGTTTTTTTTTTTTATAAGCCTATTGTTTACAGTTTTCTCTACTCTATTTTTTAGTATAGCCTATAGATTCTCTATAGGATTCAGATCAGATAAATTTGAAGGCCAGTCGAGCATTCGAATATGGTGATCTTTGAAAAGCCAATGTGTAGCCTGAGCTGTATGAATGGAAGAGTTGTCCTGCTGGAAATGCCAGCCATGATCTGCTTGCAAAGCATTAGGGAAAAAGTGGGTTTCAAGAATTTTGCAGTATCTTTGTGAGTTAAGGTTTTCTATAAATAAAACTAGTGCGATTGGCCCCTGTGCAGAAAACACTTCTCATGAATGAATTTTGAATAGGTGTTTTATTATGCTACAGTGTGAATGCAAGCTTTCATAATGGTACCTTACTTGTTATGTGTTTTTGAACATTTGTAATATTGTTTTATCGGAAAAAATCATGCTAGACCACCTGTCTTGCACATGTTTATGGATCCATTCAAGACAGGCAGCAATGTGGAAGGGTTGGAGAAGAGAAACGCGTAACAGTCAGCAAACAATATATTGGAGGTCCTTTTTAAGAACTTTTTGAATAGTACAAACTGATATATTTAAGTTGGGATGGGTTTTATTAAGTCTGGCAGCCGCTTCAGTGACAGTAACCATATTATTGACTCGTATGAGTTGCTTGAGATGACAATACTCTTTTGCTGTAAGAATTTTGGGTCTTTCAGGAATGGGAAGTAGGACAGGGGTGCCTCTTTTTTTGAGTCGATTTACATAATCATATGTTGTGCTCTTTAGAAAACCTGTAATTCATACGATTTCGGCAGGTTTTCTTATACTATTATTCATAACTGCCTTATGACCATTCTTTGTATAGCAAGATCAATGTTAGATGACATTTTTCATGTCTAGTACTAATTTGGCAGCTTAAAATAGTGAGTTATTTATATAAACCAGTGCGTGTGAGTTATTTAATATAAATAACTCATTACAAAAATATACTTACCCAGAATTCAGTTGTCATTACACTTTTTGTGTAATAAAATAAAAGTCCAGATCTTTTCTGCACCCACTATATATATATATATTTTAAGGTGAAATATGATATTTACAAAGTTTTTTATTAATGAGTATCTTATATCAATTACTATTATAGCATTAGGACTTATACAAGTCAATATATTATATATTCTATACAGATTATTCCTCATACCTCACCTTATATCCAGTATTCAGAAATCTATAGCCTTTAGCAATTTTTTATATGACACTAGGTGAGAACCTATAGAGTATAACTAGTTTAAACTACCTAATCTATATGGTTTAACTTTGTCCAGAGGTAACTTAATTAAGGAGATTAGTTCAAGTGTCTCTTCATCTTATTGCCCAGATCTCAGATCATATTCCCACTGGCCTATGACTTCTTCTGTGAAACTGTAATTCTTCTTATTACTTGTGGCTGGTTATTTTCCAAACCAATTAGGTTCTGTACTGGATTGAAATATTTTAGGCTAGAGTTCTAATTATTATTGAAAGGAGAGAATTGTGATTAAATTAAAATATGATACAACTCGGTCTGTATATTCAAATGCAAGAGAAGTTTTGATTATAGAAGTTAAATATATGTTTTTTGACTTACCATATTGCTTAATCACTATAAGCATGCTTCTGGTAATCATCGTAGTATTACCCAGATGATCATTGCACTATAATACCTTTTCTGGAAATCACAATTTCAATTTATATGAGAAACAGTATATAACAGGTTATGGTATCAGATACTATATAGGTTCTTTTTAATCATATTCACCTGGGATTGAACTAGTATCTTGTGATCTGACCTGTGAAGTATTAACTATTATATTATAGATTCACAAATTTAATTACTATATACCACTGTATACAATACTCCAGGTATTTTATTAGGAGAGGTAATATTAGTGGCAGAGTATATCATTATTATAAAATTCAAAATAATATTGTCTTACTTATTATTATATTAATATACCTAGGTAGTAATCAATTATTAAGCAACAATTTTCTTGAATACTATCCAGTATTATTAGTAGGGGGTAATATTTGGAGAGGGGTATTGTATACAGTAGTATATGGTAATTAAAATAATTTGAAATTTATAATTATTTATTATATAATATAAAATTACGTAATAAGATTAATAATAATATTTTTTAATTAGAAAACTTTTTTTTAAAGTTAAAAAAAATTATATTATTAATAATAAGATTAAAAAATTAAATAATATTTAGAAATAAAAATAAAAATTTTATTTAATAATGTAAAAATTTATTAATATTTCAAACAAATTTTATATTTAAATAATATTATATTAAAATATAAGTTATTTAAAATAATAAATTTATTAAGTTAAACCTATGAATCAATGGTACAGTAGATAGTACTTCTAGATTACTAAATATATATTTGTTTAATATATATAGAAAAAAAAAACACAAAAAATTTTATTTATATATAGATTTATTTATTTTCTATATATTAAGTATTTAAATATTCAAATTTTTATCAAATTTAATTAGATTGTATAAAGATAAGACCTTTGATTTTTCTAACAATTGCAAATTGAAAACAGGTTGAAGCAAAAAAATTATATAAAAAAAAGTTTCTAACTTTTATTATAAGCTCATATTTTCTCTTGATATAGTAAACTTTATTATATAATATATTAATAAAATACAAACTATTCTTAAAAAAATTATTGATAGTAAACATTAATATATAAAGTAGTATAGAAAGGATACTTAAATAATATTGTATATAAAAGCTATATTCTACTTGACATTTATACTTTTAGATTTAATAACTTATGTTAATCAAAAGTCTTTGACAATATTTATTAGAATATTAAGAAGTTATGTTCTACTTGACTATTATAGCTTTTAGATTTGATAGCAAGTAATTAATCAAAAGACAATACTCTTAAAGCATTAACTAGAAAATATATATTTTCATTATAATTCTTCTTGTTATGATATATAAATCAAAGACAAGATATGATAGAAGGATTTATTTAGAACTAATATATATTAAGAAAAAATTAAGATTTAATTTAAAACTTAAATTTTGAATTTGAATTTTAATATAATTGAATTATTCAGATTAAGTGATTTAAACTATATATAGAACTTCTATCTCTTGATAATTTTATCTGATATATTGACATATTATTTAATATTAGTTAGTATAGTTGGATTAGTTAGGTATTAAATATAGATTAAACCTATAAAAAGAAAACCATAAGATACTGTATATAGTAACAATTAAATAATTAATAAAAATATTGTGGATTGTAGTATCTTTTACTTTAAAAAAAAAATAATAAAATAAATTTATTAAGTTTTATAAAAAAAAAAACAATTTTAATTTTATATTATTTAATTAAATAAGTTGCATTAATTGAAATCTGATTATTTGACAATATGCCACTTATCAATTATTTGACATATAATAAATAATTTATCAAATATTTATCAACAATTTGACAATTATTGCCAAATTGGTTATGTCAAATTATTGTTGAATGTTTAATAAATATTTGACGAATTATTTATTGTATGCTGAATAATTAACAAGTGGCATATTGTTGAATAATTGAATTTCAACTAGTGTTGTTATTATTAAAAAAAAACAATATATTAATATATTAATATAAATAAATCTAAAAGCTATTTTTATTTATTTTTTTATTAATCTAAAAAATAAATATTTTTAAAAAACTTCTTAATAACAAATTTGTTTAAAACAATCACTTTTTTTTTAAAAAAAAAAAAATCATAAAATATATATTTGTAAAATCCATGATAAAAAAAATTATAAAAAAAATTTTTTAATTATTTTTCAAAAATTTTTTTTTAAAAACTAGATTTTTAATATTAATATTTTTTTTTAAAGGCTAATGTGCAATACACAAGGATTTTATTGTAAATTAACAAATTACAAGTAACTATTATATGATCAATCTAGATTAACTAACTTTCTATTCATATTCTAATCCAAGTATCAACTTATACTATAAAGGTAGGTTTATATCTGGGCAGGAACTTTAAAGAACTTTTTATTTTTTATTTTTTATCTGTTTTTAACTATTACTAGGGTTCCTTATTACTTTATTCTATAACCCATGTACTAAGATATCATAGAGCTTACTTCTTTACACTTTCTAGTAAATACTTCAAAAGTTTGTTCTTATGATTGACCATCTGGAAGTTCTTTATCAAATGAAGTGCAACTTCTAAATCTCTCAGTAGACACTCCATAAGTCTTTTAGTTAGTTTTAACTATTAAATCTAAGATATGAATGCCAAACAGGGCACAACTCCTATAAAGTAGCCTCAAACTTCCAATTATACCTGTAAGGTTCCAGTCCTGTTTTAAATAATCATCCCAAAGTTGCTTAATAAAGTTTAACAAGTTTTTTTTTTATAGTCTTGTAAATTATAGGAGGAGAAAATGATCAATGTAAAACTGGGAAATGTACTAAATGCAATATTGATTATAATAACACCAACCAGACAATTAATGTTTTATGATATCTTAACTGAAAATTACAATTTCAATGCCCACTGGATTAATGTGTGAAACAATTTCATATAAGAAACAGTACTTAATAGGTTACAGCATCAAATACTAGTACTATTCAACTGCTTATACATGAAGTTAAACTGGTATCTTGTAATTTGACCTGTGAAGCACTAACTACTGTGCTATAGATCTACAGGTTTTTAATATTAATATTTTATTATAATTCTTTCTTAATATATGATTTTTTTTAAAGTTTTTTAGAAAATTTTGTTTATTTGAATTTTACTTTTGATTTTTGATTACATTGAAATTTTTATATAATAATTGATTAAATTTTTTAAATTAATAAATTTTATGATGATAGAAATATAAATAAAACGGGTTTTTATATTTTTTATTATATTATGATATAATTGATTATTTAATTAAAATCAAATAGTTTTTAATTAAAATGATAAATTAAAACATGAATTTTTTTTTTATATAATTTGATATTCTGCCTTAATATATAAAATATTTAAAAGAATATTAAATTTAAATCAAAATTTTAAAAACAGAAAAAAAAAACATTTTATTTTATTTTAGTTAAAAATTTACTTGTTTATTTATAAAAATGATTAAAAAAAAAAAGAAATTTAAAATAAAATCTTGATTAAATGAAACAATAATTTTAAAAGATCATAACTTAAAAAAAAAATTGTTAATAAAAAACAAATATTTTTTTTTTGATTAGAAATCTTTAAACAATAATATTAATAAAATATAAAAATTGTAAAGTTTAAATTGCTAATTAGTTTATATGTATTTTTATTAAATATAATTGAAATAGAAACAACGTTTTGAAAACTAGCTTTAATTGATTTAGAAATGCTATCAAAGCTATTAAAATATTGAAAAGTTTTTTAAATATGTTTCTTATATATTTTGTAAATTTTTGAAGAGAAGAATTTAAGAAAAAGTTAAAACTATAATATAAAAGTTGAACAATTTGTCAATTTTTAAGTAATACAAATTTAAAGATTTAAAAAAAGTTAGAAAGAATACTTTGTTAATAATAATCTTTGTAATACAATTTAAGTTATTAGCTTTACAATAGTTAAGGTGAAGCTTATTTTCAACTTTTTTGTATTCTAATTAATATTAATCTTTAATAAATTCTTTTTTTGCAAAGGTTCTGAATAATTCATGATTCCTATATTTAATTTTTAAAAAATGTGCCTTTAGAAAATGTTTTGAAAGAACTCTTAGCATCTGATATGCCCTAATCCGAAGAATGTCTGCATCACAAAGTAACAGTGATGCTAGCATTCCCGATGTAAGAAGGAGTAGTCAGTCAATCACTGAAATCTATAAATGAGGAGAGTTAAATTTCGTTTTTTTAAAAAAAAAGTTCTACTATTACTACACCGACAACGAATGTAGTGAGTTATTCGTGATTTAACGGTTATATAACTAAAGAAAAATATTATGATCATCATGGGTTAAATATTTTCGTGTGTAAATACTGTATATCAATCGCAAATTATTATTATTATTATTCTTGGCAAAAGTGATCTCTGTTTCAATTTAGAACTGATACGAGCAAAAAACAAAAGATAATTGATAGAGGGAAATATTCCAATATAAAAAAACTCATTCATTAGCTTACCGCTATGATTAAACCGCCTGATTTATCAAAATTTCCTACGATTTCTCTAGATGACATAGATTTCTTCAAACTGTATCACGAGATTAACATTGCCGAATCGCGCAATGAAAACACAAACAAGAAGTCCTTAAAAGTACTATGACTTTGGGGAAGCACTATCGTTATGCTTTGATTATTACAAAAAACAATCATATGGGGGTATATGGCGAGTAGGGCACTTGTGAATGATTCGTCTCTCACGAAAAAATCATTTCAGGAAAAAGAGCGGAGAGAGCGAGAAAAATAGATAGTTTGTTTTAGTAGTCTCGCGAAAGGTGATAAGAGTAAGGAAAGAATCGATTGGGTTAGACTTTTTCTGCATCGGCAATTGCAAGACTAACAGTGGATGATATCAAATGAAAAGCAGTATTAATAATAGTGCGCCTGTGACATCGGGTCACGCCCGCGGACACGTCTGGAACATTTGTCATATATGAAACATGAAACATAATAAACCTTGTATCTGTACTAGTTGTTCCTGTCCTGTACCTGTATTTAACCAATATGGAAAATTACTTAAACGAAGAATCAAACCATGTTTCGCGTAGCACCTCAAGAAGTATGTGAACTTCTTATTTTGCTTTAAAGGCAGGATTGTGTTATTTATTATTTGTCGAAAAATAGCCACGTCTAGTGCAACGGAAGTTTCTACTTCTGTTAGTCGTTCGATGAGGGATGTCAGCTGGTACCGCCAGCTTTGGTGGAACACTGGTAACTTTCATCACAAAGCTATGTGGAGTGAGGCGACGTAAGTCTTCTATTTGTTTCGACGACTCGATATTCTATAGTGGCCAATATCAGTTATTATTTGTTGCCAAGTCTACCATACGTGCTCAAGACTGGTATCACCTTGGACGAATATATTTTTCAAACAGACAAACATAACATAAAAGGCTTTTGGGAATGGGAAAATGAAACTGTTCGTGTTGTCGAACTTCCCACAACCTTTCACGAGGAAACTATCGGTACAATAGTGAAAAGATTGGGTGCACTGCTTGGTCCCCTGGATGACACTCCTGCTGAAATTAAATTTACTGGATCAGCGAGTGAGTTTTGGGTTTTCTTTATGTTACTACATTCTTAGTATGCTTTTATTACTCACTACTGTTGAATAAAGCAACAAAGGGCAGTGGAGGAGGAAAGGAGCCTGATGAATCTTTTCGGCCTCTTGGAAAACCTCCAGTTCCTGGCGGTGGATATGATGGAGCTGTATGAAGTGTTATTAATCTTGTGTACTTGCTGACGTGATTGTGTCGAATTCCTAATATTGGTAACAACATATAATCTTAGAACAAACCCTGGCCCAATCTTGTAATCGAAGTCGCCTATGCCGTGACTGAGGCGGAACTTAAGAA
>CAJVPV010001266.1:0-16603 GCA_910591835.1 Acaulospora morrowiae
CTCCTTCTATTGGCTTGTCTGTGCCACTTGTGTGACATATATTGTGGCACTCCTTTCACCATTTATATTGTTACATTATATTCTCCATCAGCAGTACTGTAGTACCATGTAATTTATCTTCTGGTCAACAATAAAAAGTATTTCCTAAAAAAATATTAAAAATTTAATCTTTATTTTAAAAATACCTGCCATTTCTACTTTAATTTTCCATTTGGCTAAATAAAAATTACTACTATCAAAATCTCCTTCCTGATAATCGAATTCATTACTATTGACAAGTCATATTCCTCTTAAACAAGTTGCTGCAATTGCATGTTTTAAAAAATTAGTATTGGTATGGGCAAACTTACTATATCTCCAGACTATATAGGCCTTATAAAGATCTAAAGGGTGGTTTAAAAATATTTTTTTTCCATTGTAAGAAACTGTAATTTCTTTATTGATAGTACCATATTGATTGCTATCTAGTCAGAGAAAGTCATATTCTTTGTTTTTTTTTTAAATACTTAAAGTTATATCTTCGAGAAATATATTTATAACATAGTTAAAAAGAAAACTGTTTATTACTATAATATTTTCTTCTTGCAAATATTGTTTTTCAGTTTCTTGCAATTCGACAGGTATGTTGTGGACATGTATAAAAATTCTACTTTCTCTTGTTAAAAGGTACCTGCAAGTATTTATATGTCAATAAAATTTAAAAAATCGAAAATAAATTTATTTAAATATAATATACCCTGCTACTGTTAAAGTACCTTGGTCCAGTTTTTTTATTTCAGATAATTGGACAACTTGTTGTTATAAAACAAACATGTTGGCAATTGTGTTTCTCATAAGTTCAAGTATATTAAGACCAATTTGTTTTTGGTATATAGCAAGTATTACTTTATTTGAGGTCTTGTCATAAACTATTATTTCTTCATTTTTTTTTATTATCCTTACAATACAGGAGGCAATATTGACTGCAGATATATGGGTAGGCAGGAGATTTGTTTCTCATAAATCTACTTTCTTTTTATTTTTTTTTCATTGTAATTAGAAACAGGATCCAAAAATATAGTTTTTACAGAATATACTTCATCAAGGTATTTTTGAGTTAAGAGATTTTCTCTAACCTCAATACAATGTAATTAAATTAATACTGGTTTTAAAAAAACATGTAAAAATTTAAACTTATAAAATTTTTATGAATTTTTTTTATATTTTTTTTTGCATTGGCAATATCATTTTTTAAAGCATCAGCATTGGTTTTTATATCTTCTTTACAATAATTAAGGAATCTCAAGAAATCTCTTCACCAGCTTTCCTATTTTTTATTTCATCATTAATAAACAAGTTGTGGATAAGATCATTTAAAAAAAAAGTATATTTTATTTGGTCATCACTTTTTTGTAACACAAGAAAATGTAAGGCAATGATAAAGGTTTTTTAAAAATAGATATAAAAAAACAATTTAATAAGTATATATAGTACCTTGCCATATGAAATATAAATAATTAACAGCTTGATATATATCGATGCTTGTTTATCAACTGCACTGCTTGCAGCAGCTAGACTTATATAGTCAAGCATAGGAAACATACATGTAAACATAGCAATCAACAAAAATTTCAGTTGCTAGTTCAGGGTTTTCTACTGGAGACAACTTCAAAATATCAACAGCTGTAAATAGCATTTTGATAGTATAGTTTGCTTGTACTAGTCCAGGGTTTTTTATTGGAGGCACATGATATATATTGCTACAACATTCCTGATTGTAAGTCGACAAAATACAGATTGCTAGTCCAGGATTTTCCACTAGAGGCAACATCAATATTGGTTGATACCCACAAGCAAATTCTTATAACGAAATTAATTTGCCTACATTAATCTAGGATTTTCCACTGGAGGTATATAGCAATTTTCAATACAGAATATAAGTAGCTAGTTGATTTCCCCTCTTTATTTACCCTTTGCAGCAAGAGATTAATGGTTTTTGACAACTTATAACTTTCAAAAATTTGTTTTATATTTCTATATATTTTTTTATAAATATTAATAGTTGCAAAATAAATATCGACAATGTTTTCACATGTAATTGATACTTACTTGCAAGCAAATATATCAGCAAAAAAAATTTAAATGATACAACTATATGTCAAAATTCAAACTAAATGAAAAAATAGATATAGAATATTGATAAAATTAATAAAACCTATAAATATTAAAAGTATTAATTTAGCTTGGTATATTGGTTATATATTACTTACCTTTGGATTTTGTCGACAGTAAAATAGTAAGCAGGGAAAAAAACAATTGGCAACTAGATAGAAAATAAACAATAAAATTAATAAAATTAATAAACAAAAAAAATTTACAAGTGTCAATGCAACTAGATGTATCAATTACATGTTGTTTACCTCTGTATCTTGTCAGCAAAAAGTGGCAACCAGCAAAAAAAAAATGATAGCTAGGTGTAAAAGTTATTTTTTTTTTTGACAACTGGCATACACCTTGTTTTATTAGAAGAATTTATGATACATGTGTTTTTTTCTTTATGGGAATTAACTACTACCTATCTGCCTAATGAAACAATCTAGAGAAAGTTCTTATGACTTACCTACCGGTTGGCTTATTGCACTCCATTCTTCTTATATTATCAACACCGGAGTCCTGATAGCATAGGTAGAGTACTAATATGCCAAGATGTGTGCCTTCCAGTCTTATTCACTATCCGATGAATAGAAACTTAAAGAACTGTATCCTAATACAATCAGCTGTGGACTAACCATATTCAACAAGAAGTCTTTGTGACTCTAACTTGGTCTCTTGAAAAAATGGATTGTTTCTTTTATAGTCTTATGAACTAAAAGGGTAAGGAAGCATACTCCATGCATAAGAAATGGAGAAAAGCATCAAACTTGACAATAATCATCATAACACTATTGGATAATTATTATATTACTATGCCTTTCTTAGTATTACAATCGTAATGCTTATTGAATCAACATGTGAATTGGTTTTTTATAGGAAACAGTGCGTGTTAAGTTATGGTACCAGATATCATTTTGAAACTGTTCAATTGCCTTCACTTGGAACTGAACTTAGTATCTTGTAATGGTGATCAGAAGATGTTAATTCTTTTTCTTCCAGTTTAAGATTTCCACATTAGCCCTCTGGAGGATTTGAACCATTATCTTGTGATCTGACCTGTGGAGCACTAACCACTATGCTATAGATCCACAGGTCTGCTAAGTGTAAAAGTAGATATATAAAATTGATAAAATTAATAAGATTAATAAAATTAATAAAGTCGATAAATTTTACAAGTATTAAAATAGCTAGATGGGCAGTTATATATTGCTTACATCTGAATTTTGTTGAAAACAAAGTGGCAAGCAGCAAAAAAAAAATATAGTTTGATCACGTCCAATCGTATTCCTCAATTTTTGTTCAATAGTGTACTTAATTTGTATCTATATATGTATTGTAGATCTACAATACAATTGGTTTTTAACAATTACAATAATTATAAGCAGGTTAACAATTATATATCTAACAATTACAGCTTCAATATAAGTCAGCCTTAATAACAATAACTCTATTTTTATAACTTTAGCGATTAAAAACATGCAATGTTACAATACTTATATTATATTTATAAATCCAAAAGTTTTTTTTATCATAATATTTATTAAATATGTAAATATAACTTTATTATATATATTTAAATTTTTTAATTACTATTTGCTAATGGCCCTTGCCATCATAACTTTAAACACATACATGCTCTTGCTGTTTTACTTAATATCTGATTTCTTTTTTCTATAATTAAATTTTTACTTGCCAAAAAAACCTGTTCTATAGATACACTTGTTGCAGGTATTGCTAAATAATCATAAGTAATACATGCTAGTTATGGAAATTGCTGTTTATTTATTTTTCACCATTCTAAAACATCTGTTTCTCCTGTTACACGGGATAATAAAAAATATAGCTGCAATTCATTTTGTTTTTCTATATGTCATCATTTAAATAATTTTGTTCTAACTGTATCATGTATTTCTTCTATATTAGTTGTGGTTACAAGTCTTGAATTTAATTCACTATATTTTTGAAAAACATTATTGACACTATAAAAATAAAAAAGATTTAACATTAAAAATTAAATTATAAAAATTAAATCGTAAATAAAATAAAATATATATTTACTTTTTCTTTATATATTCTAAATAATCATACTAATCATTTTCCATAAAATATTGCATCTTAAACTTTGGATCTAAAATAACTGCCAGTGTATAAATTTTATTTGTCTTGTTGTAATATTCTAAAATTTTTTTATATGCTTTGTTGTTTTTTTTATACTTGAATCAATTTTTTTGTCTTTAGCATTATCCAAATAGTCGATTAAAACATTATATAGTAGAATTGTTATAGATAATGTTGAATATGTTAATGCTGATACTATTGTAGTTGTTTTTTGAAAAAGCTCAAGAAATTCTGCTATTTGTTCAAATATATTCCAATCGTCATTTGTAAATATATAATTTTTTAACTCTTGACTTGATATCATTAAATATTCAATTGCCTAAAAATATAAATTATTTAAAATTATATTAAACAAATATTAAATAATAATATTTAAACTTACTGTTTTTAGCTGTATAACATATACAACCATATTATATGTCTAATTCCAATGTGTTTCAACATCTAAAATCAGTTTTAAAGCTTTGATTTGCTGAATTTTACAAGCATCATTTAATTTTTCTATCTGTTGAGATGATGATCATATTTTTATTACAAGTTTTCGTAATTATATAAAAATAAATTAGCAAATATAAAGGCAATATACTTGATGTAAGACTTGTCTGTTTTAAATTTTTCTTTAGTATATTTAAAGTATCTTATACACATAAATTAATAATATGTGCAAAACATTGCAAATGGTTTTTTGCTGCATTGAAAGAAATTACTTGGGTTTTATCCACTCTTCTATTAATTTAGCAAATGCTATATTATTTGTAGTGTTGTCAGTTGTAATTCCTAATATTTTTAAAATTAAATAGTAACATTAGTTATATATAATATTTATTTTAAATACAGTATATATAATAAATTTACCTTGGTTTGTATCATAAATTTGTTTAAATATAATAAAAATGCTTCTTTAATACTTTCACTTGAATGTATACCCACAGTTGTATAAAATCTATTGTTATATTTTGTATTTTCCAAATTTTATCAATAAAATATATAGTTATAGCCAAAAATGCTTTCATTGAAACCAATGTCCAAATATCGAGTATAAATGAAATTTGACTTTCTATTTCTTGTAATATTTTTTGAATTTTTTCTGAATCGTTTAAATAAAAATCTATTATACTTGTTTTTATAGAAGTAGCTAAAGGTATTTTTGCATTTGGTGCAAGTGTTTGCATGAATTTGAGAAAAGCTGATTCTTGAACAATCGTAAATGGCTGCTGGTTTATAATGATCCAATGGATAAGTTTTTTTTCATTTTTATAAGATCATATGTTCACTAGATATAAATAAAATTTAGTAATATTTTTTACAATTTTGAAATATTTCAAAAATTACCTTTGCTTTAAAAAAATTTACTATACTGGAATTGTCGGTCATTAGATTTAATTTTATTAGATAAGTTTTTTCATGATGTTTTATAAAATTAGAAGTACTGCTTTCACTATAGGTGTATGTTGTTCTATAATATTTACAAGTAGCCTTTTTGTCATTTTTAAAATCTAAACTTTTTATAAAATATTTCCATGCTTTGCTCCTAGAAATTGTCGATGTAATTGAAGTTGATTCTGATAAATTGCTTGTATTTACATTACTGTTATTATTATCATTATTATTATAGCTCGTTAAATTACCACTTTCTTTATATAAGTATTGCATGTTGTCAGATAAGTTTTCATGTTTCATTTTTAAAAAATATTTGAATTGTCAAAAAACAAGCTGAATTAATTAAAACAGTAAATATAAAGCTATATTTAAAAAATTTTTAAAAAATTTTGCTGGTATATAAAACTTATCAAAAATTAAAAAAAAATTTTTTTGAAGTCATTGAAATTTTTTAGAAAAGGTAGAACGAACAGGTATTAGATTTTTTTTAACATAATTTTTTATACATTATTTAAAAAAGCAAGTTTTTATTTTGATTTCCTAGTTAGTTTTATTTAAATAATATTAAATAGCTATTTAATAATTTATATAGACTAAGCTATATTTAATTCGAATTCGATTCGTATCCGATTGGGTTAAAAATTTTAAAATTTGATTTGATTTGATTCATATCTGATTCATGGATCATTCGGATTCAGATAAAAACTGTGATTTCTATTAAATTGACTCTTGGTTTTTTAACTATATTGATTAATTCTTTCTAATATCTTGCAATACTTTTGGACTTTTTGTCAATAAGTGACTGTACACTTTTGATTTCTTATATCCTTTTCTTTATTATTTAATAAAAATTAATACAAGTAATATAATATAAATATCAATTAATTTTATCTTATTTAATCAATTATTTGCATGTAAGTGATGATTATTTGCATTTAGTTTTTTTGTTTGTACCTTTCAATATCTTTCTTTTTAATAATAATGGAAAACACCTAACCAATTCTTCAACTGCTTTTGTGATAGATTAAAATATAATACCATTAATTTTAATAATTCGGATATTAACTTGCTTAATATTTTTTTATTTGTATTACTTAAATAAACTTTGTCTATCTTTAGTTAAAGTTCTTTAGAAATAGTTTTTATTAGAACCTTCATTTCAGTTCTTGCCTTCTTTTCTTTTTTATCTTTAGAAATAGTTTCTGAAAATTCAGTCATTTCTATTACTCTGTTCTTTTCAACATCTTTACACTTTTCAATACCTTTACCTTTTTCAACACCTTTATCCTTTTCTTTGAATTGAATTCTTCAACTCTTTAATATATTCAGTATATTTTTTAAATCTGAAATTATATATTCAATTTCAGCTTTAAGCACAGATTCAGATTGGTATTCAAGTTCAGACTAGTATTCAGGTTTAGGTTGATTTTGAGGTTCAGGTTAGTTTTGAGATTTGGATATTACTTTTGTAGTTTCTATAACTATTATTAGTAAGAATCCTAATGATTCTCTTCAATTCTATATTCAATTTTCAAGTTTATATTAAATTTAATAAGTGGAGTATACTCCATCATTATTTTAATAGTGTTCTGAACCTTATGTGATTCCTTACAATTCTGTTTGATTCCAATTTTCAGAACCATAACTATTGGCTATAATGCTAATTTATATGGTTTTAATTGTTTTTTTTTTTTTTTTTTTAACCCTTGCCATCAACTCAGGTACCTCTTTATCACCTTTTTTGCCAGTCTCCCAGTGTTTCTCCAGGATATAGGAGTGATGATGTCAGTCCTAACTACTCATCTTAGGCCTAAGCCTCTAAATATAGATAATAGGGGTGGAAAGTTGCTATTTCAAGACAAGCAGACCTTTGTTATCATGCCAGGATAATCATTGCCTGCAGCCACTACTATAGTATTTCAACTGTTCAGTTTAGCCAAGACTTACTAGGATTTAGTTAGTGAGATATTATTGGTAGAATAAGGGTACACCAGTATACCAAATTCGTCTGGGAATTGGACCCAGCCTCACCCTTCCTAATCTAACCTAGTAACACATGTGGAGGATTACGTTTTATGGAGTCATGCAGTCAACCGTCGCAAGTGTACTCCTTAGGATAGAACATCCTGTGATACAAGCAACCTCCTGCACCCTTGACTGGATCCTCGCTACCATTGGACATGTGAGACTTTTATTGATAGTTATGCGACTAATGGTTTTAGTCGTTTATACCTTTCCTTTCACTACTGGAAAAATCCCATAAAACTTCTTCCCCCTTTTGGAGGTATTTCCCGGGCAATACTTGATCAGAAAGTTTACCAATCAGATTATCTATCTTTTGATCTATGGGATGTAGTCTACCCATAAGGCTTCTTGATCACCGGAACAACCCAAATTGCTCTCTATTGCAAGTTACAGAAGTAGTGACACAAAGTCCCATTTTTAGGATATGTAAATTGCCCCCCCAGTTGGAATTGAACTGTGGTTCATAGGTTAGCCCTACCCTGCCTTAGCCCACTGGACTATGACTGGGTAGGTCTTATATGGTTTTAATTATTTATTTTCTTTTTTTAGATATTTAATATACTTCTTTTGCTAATTTGATTTATTAGAAAATATTCTATTTATATGTTTCATTGTAACTAATTGTGTCTCCAAATTGACATTTGCTTTTTCTAGTTCATTTACCTTTATATATAACTCTTTATTTTTTAAATAAATCAACAAATTAGTAAAAGTAGATTTTATAATTCAAAATTGTACCTTTTTCTATTTTTTTCTAAGTTTGAGTTACAAACTTCAGTTCAGAAGTTGATACTCATATAACTTCAGTTGCTAAGCTTTTAGGTAATAAAAGAGATAACTTTTTTCTGAGCAATTTGATTGCCATTATAAGAATTGAACCTTCAATACTAATAGTTATTGCATGCTTTTCTAATATAATAGATGAAAATAAATATTGGGATTATAAAGAATATTTTGAAGGTTGTGAAGATAATGAATATTGTAACTTTTCTTTATAAATATTTTTATCAAATGGTTTTCTTGTTATTTAGATATTTCAGCAGAAAAGATATTTATATAAAATTTTATATATTGTTTTGTCATATAATTTGATATTTATTATATCATTATTTGCATTATTTTGTATTATTATAATTTTTTATTTAATATTTTTATATTAAAAATTTATCATTTAATATTATTATATTTAAATTTGTCATACTATATTTATTATTTAGTCTTATTAAATAAAAACCTGTTATATTATATTAAAATTTATGTATTATATTAAGATTTGTCAACATTTGACAGTTCAGAGTTAAATGATAACTTTTGTTACTTTATGTTTAATATTTGTCAATTGAAATGGCAAGAAAACATTCAATTTCAACTTTACTTAGTGAAAGTTTAAAAAAAAAATCTAAAAAAATTAATATTATTTGCAACTGTAATAAATATAATGGATTACTTGTTAATCCATGAACAGAGTTTTTGCATAGATATCAAAAAACAAAAACTAAAAACTCTGCAAATCAAAAATTTACTATTTGGCAAAGAACTAAAAATATTTTGCTAAATCGAATTATGACTTTAAGCAATAATCAACAAAATTCAATATCAAATAATACTAATGCTAAAAATGATAAATCTGAATTCAAAATCGATAATGAATTTAATAGCAGTTCTGATGACATGTTTGAAAATTATTCAGCTCCTAATTATGAAGTTTCATTACATTTTAATGAATTTATTAATAGTCATTTTATATGGATTTTATTATGAATTATAAACTTTAGAATAATATTTAATTTGTTGGATATTGTAACAGAAGTATTTATAAAATTTATGAAGTTGATATTAATTAAATCAGTGGTAGCAAATATAAACTTTTTTGTGAATCATTATACATAATCAAAAAAGTACTTGGATTATCAGATCAATTTGTTAATTTTGTAGCATATCAAAAATGTCACAAATTATATAAACAAGATAATATATTAAGTTTTCGAAAAAACAATCAATTATTGATAATAAAGTGCATTTATATCTAATTTTCAAATTTAACAACTCAAAAAAGAATTTGCAATATTTCATTATCTATACAGTTCAAATTATTAAATAAAAGTATTAACCAGCTAAAATTAATTTTTTCTTATGCAACTATTTGGTAGCAATTATTTCAGATATATTAAAATCTAGATTTTAAATCTAATCTTTAGTACTGAGTAAATCGATTAAATACTGATAAATTGTTATGCAATATTTATGATGGCAATATTTGGAAAACTTTTAAAAATGAAAATTTTAGATTATTTTTTAGTAAAGAAACAGTCGATTTGAATTTAGGATTGATATTAAATATTGACTAGTTTTAATCATATGATAACAAAACATATAGTATTGATATTATATATGCAGCTATTGCCAATTTGCCACTTGATATATGCTTTAAGCATAAAAATATACTAATTCTTGACATATTATCAGATTTCAGTGAACCAAGCTTACACAAAATAAATCACTATATTGCATCAATTGTTGATGAATTGATGCAACTATGGCAAGGAATAAATAATGTTAGAATTGACTATCAAAAATAAGAAAAGAATAATAATTTGTGTGGCTTTAATTTTAGTTTCATATGATATTTCTGCAGTATACAAAGTATATAGACACATTTCAATACTAGTATCTTATCATTATTGTAAAAAAAAAAAAGCTAACTATATGAATAATCAATATAACTTTAGTGGCATGAAAAATATAAACAAATAATTTATATCAAGAGATTCAATAACATATATATGAAATACTATCGAATGGAGAAATTGCAATAAAAATGTAATACAAAAGTGTTTTGTTAATATGAATATAACTAGATGATTTAAGCTTCTTTGCTTATTCTATTTTGATCCTATTTGGTATTTGATCATTGATTCAATGCACTGTCTTTTTTTAGGTATTGGTAAATGGCTTGTTAAACGAATATGGATTGAAGAAGGAATACTGACGAATAATGCATTAGATGAAATACAAGCAACTATGGAAAATTTTCAAGTACTATTTAATATTGGTTGAATCTCAAGAAAAATAAATTGTGGAGAAGGCTTTTTAAACTTTACTGTCAACTAATAGAGGAATTTTTTTATAATATATACAGCTATTATTTTATAGAAATATTTCTCAGAAATTGATTGCCAAATATTAATTAATTTTATCAAAATATATCATATATTAGCATGCAGAATTGTAAGATGAGAATTATTAAACAAAGCTTATAAAAAACTAATAACAATGATTAAGTTAATTGAGCAAAAATATAGTGAAAAAAAATTACAATGAACCTTTATCTTTCTTTACATCTGTATAAATGTGTATATTATTATAAGCCATTATATGCTTTTTGGTGTTTTTAATTTGAATAAATGAATGGTTTGTTAGATAGTCTTTTTTATAATTAATATTTGTAAAATAATATTTCAACAAATTTTAAATTTAGGATTATTGTTTAATAATTATTGAAATATTGAGCCCAAACTAATATAAAGATTAATGAATAACTACTAAATTATTAATCTAACCATATTATACATGTTACTGAAATTCATAGATTCTTGATGCAATTGATACAATTATTTGATACAATTAATTGAGTCACTATTAAAATATATAAATAATTGAGTCATGATGCAATAACACATGTATAAACCATATACTATTATAATAATATAGGATGCAAAATCTTAAATAATTAATTAAATATCAGATCAATTTCAGAATTGAATCAATTTTCGATAGACAAACTATACCAATTCTTAAACAACACATATAATATTCAAAAGATAGTTATCAATAGATCTGAATTATTTCCTGGCAAACTATTATGTCCTAAAAAATTAAATTTAATTGTATCTTCCAAAATCTTGGATTTATTAGTTGAATATTATAAAGCTTTTTATGAAACTATGAACTTTTAAAGGCCATTTATTAAAGATATTAATAATAATTCAATAATTGTTCAAAATAGAGTCAATTAATATTGTTAAGATAAAAATAAACTATATAAATAAATGAACACAAACAAGAAAAAAATATAAAAAGAAATATGATAGACCTATCATAGTATCCAGTATTTCTAGTATATTCTAGTATTTTGAGTTATCTATCTGATAACAAGTAATAACAAGTATAAAGTTGTATAAATCATAAGATATAAAAAGTATAAAAGTAAGATAACGATATAGAAAAAAGGGGGAGAACCACACATCCAAAAAGGCTATTTACCTGAAGAAGATTACTAACCAAGAAGTGATCATGCAGGAGATTGCTATTTGTGACACAAGACGGATCGAGCCAAATATACATGTCTCTTTCGATAAGAAGTCATTCCCCATTATAGCACAGCATAGGAAAAACAAAAGCGACAGACTTGCCATGTTTTACCGTAACAATATGAAATATGCCAAATTGGAAGCAAAATCTTTAATTCTGTTATGTTATCACAAAATATAAAAGGTTCATTTGTTTTAACCTAATTTGTGAATTATGATGGAAGTGTCGATTTATATCTGAAACAGGCTCTATTTTTCTTTACTTATTTGATCAACTTATTAAATAATATGACAAAACACAATTTGGCTTTTATTTGATAGTTTAAACCTGTTAATTTGACAAATATCAGGTTTTATTTTTAATCTGAAAATGATATGAATGTTAAACTATAGAGTATTGAATTTTATCTAATTAGACATAAATATATAATTCCTATTTACAATATTTTTAGCTAATTTATTTCATTTAAATATAAGATTTCAAATCAAGATGATTTTTATAAATATTTAACTATTATTATTATTATTATTATTATTATTATTTGCTAAAGTGAGACTTTACTCTAGTTTATTAATATAGATGGTTTTTTACATACATTTATATAAAGATTGGACTATATTATTTTTATATTAACTAGAATCTACCCACAGGTACCATAGACCATCTGGGTGCAGCCTGCCACCTTGCTTGCTGACCAAGCCTTACCTTAGCTTTATATGTTTTATTCTGTTATTTTTGGCTTCTTTTTCTTTTCCATTTAGCCATTCTGTTATGTATATATTATTGTCTTCTTTTCTTTTTCCGTTTCTGTCTGTCTCTTTTAATTTCACTTTTTTTGTTTTGTCTTTCTTTACACTTTTCCCTTTATTGTCCTTCCATTTTCACGTACACTTTTTTCTATTTTATTTTCCTTCTCTCATTTTCTTACCAATTCATTTTTCTTCTTCCATATTCTTTTTGCTTGTGTTCTATTGCTTCATTTATCTCCTTTAGTGCCTCTGCCGCTTTCTTTTTGTTTATTTCTTTCAAACTTTTGGTTCAAAGTTTTGGTACCACCCCTTGTAAGATTCATGCCCAGCTGATTAGTAGTTTATTTTCTTGTACTAGGTCTTCAATTTCTTCTTTTATTTCTTTCCTCCTCTCTGTCGTTATCTCTTTGTCAATATTTTGCTTCATTATTTCTTCGATTCTTTTCTTTAGTTCTACTATCTGCGGTTTTGCCATTCTACACTTCCATACATGTATTTGGTCTTCTTTTTATTCTCCACATCTTACGCATTTCTTATATTTAACATATCTCTTGTTGTCTCTTGCTTTCTTTTTTTCCAAAGTCGGCAGTTCACTGTTAAATTTCTTTTCCAGCCACCTGCTACTAGTTTCTTTTCCCCCACTATTCTGCTGCGTTTCTTTGTATCGTTCCCATGTTACTTCCCAGTCGATTTGCTGTCTAGTTAGATAGCTTTGTATTTGCTTGTTTCTTTTGAGTTTTATTTATGCTATGAAATTTCTAATTTTATTGCCAATCTTCCATATTCTTTTCCAACCATCATTTTATGTTCCCTTACCCTATGTTATTCCCCTATCTTTACTGGTGTTCTTATTTTCCTTTTCTATCCCTGATATTTTTTGGTTTTTTTTTGTTTCCTTATTCACTTCTTTGAATATTTGGTCTTGGCTACTCTTATTTATCCATTTTGCTTTTTAGTTCACCTTCTCTTTTTCCCTTAAGATTGTGCCTAGCTTGGCTAGTACTGCTCCTTTTTTATTTTGTCTTTGTAGTTCTCTTTTAGTTCTTTCCCCTCCATTTATATACTGTTCTGCCAGTTTTAGATCTGTTATTATTTTGATTTCTCCTTCAATTTCCCTTAAGCTTTCTATTATTGTTTCCAGCTCTGCCTGTGTTATGCTTTGTATTATATTTTTAGTAATAATAATATAATTATTTGAATATTTTTTTAAAATAAAAAAATATAAAAAATTTTTAAAAATAGTATAAAGAATATTTAAGATTTTAATATCTAAATATACTAATTTAATAAATCCCATGTCCCACTTTTTGTTGCTTCGCCGTTCTCCATATACTTCCATACTTCTGTTCCTCTTTTCGCTTTTTTTAGTTTCATGTTGCATCTGTATATATTTTTTTGTCTGGAGTCCTCTCTATTCTTTTTCTTTTCCTTTTGTTTTCCTGTACTACTCTCATTCTCAGAATTTCCTGTGGTTCTTGTGTTCTCTTCTTAATGTATAGAATCCTTCCACTCTTCTCTATTTTAACCTTTTTCACTGCTGGCCACCACGTTTCTTCTATCTTTTTATTGAATTGGCATCCCTTCTCTTTGTTAAACTTGTTTAAATCACACTCTTCACATTCTTTTAGTTCTTGGGTCTCTTTGTATTCTTTGTAGTGTAAAATTCTCGCTGTTTCAATATTGATTTTCCTTTTTTTTCTTCCTACTTTAACTTCCTTTTCCTGTTCAAAAGTGATCCATCTTACCTTTTCATATCTGTTGCTTTGTTTTCCCTAAGCATTGCTATATACTTCCATTATCTTTTTCCCATTGTCTTTTTGGTTATTTTGCTACGGATTTTGCTCCAGTTTTTCTTCATTATGTTATATCATTTGGATTTTTTCCTTTTGTTGCCATGTCCAGGGTTGATTCTTTTCCACTCCATTAGCTTTATGTCATTATCCTTTACTACTTGCTCCATATACATCACTTTCCATTTTCTCATGTTTCTTTTTTGTTCCTTATAGATTTGTTCATCCAACACCTTCTCAATTGCGATTTCTTCTCCCCTTCTTTCTGTTATTCTTTCCTATCTCTCTGTTTCTATTTTGAAGCCTTGTTTCAGGTTTTTGTATATCATATCTGCAATTATACTTCTCTTTCTTTTCCTATGTAAGTCTTTGCCATTTTGTGTTACTTTTTTTGTTGACCATGCTTCCTCTTGTAGTTGCGAGAGTCTGATTTATCCTATGCTTCCAAGTATCCCTCTATCTTTTAGAATTGTTTCCAGACCACTTAATCTTGTTAGAGCTAATCTTTCTTTGATATCCTTAATGTTACTCAATGTTTGGCTTCTCAAAGTGCTGCTTGAGAAGCTGTTCGCAAGACTATTTTTCTGTTTGTACACTCTATCTATACTTCTTTGTCATTTTTTTATTGTGCTTTCCTGAATGTGTATATCTGCTGCTAGGTATTTCATTGCCAGAAGAATTACTCCATTTATTAGGTATCTGACTATCTCCACTGATATCTTCTTTCTCCTTATTGTATTGAGGTTGTATGTTAATATATAGCTCATTTTCTTTAATTGTATAGCTTTTTCCAGCTTTTCTTGTACCCAAGACCCCAGGAATCTTTCTGTTTTGGTTTCTTCACTTGCCGATACTTCCTTGCCCATTAGTTTTATGCTTTTTTTGTTTCTTTTCTTTGTATTCAGTACTATTAGCTTGGATTTTTTTGTATTGACTTCTATGTCATTTATATAGTAAAATTCTTCTGCTAGATTCAATATACTTTCCATCTCTTTTTTCCCTACTGCTATCCATTTAATGCATCCATATAGACTATACTTCCCAATATAGCTTCTTTTTTCATTGACTCTTCTGTGGCAAAGTTTCTGATTTATTCGCTATTCAATTTGTATCTCTACTTTGTCTTGTTTATTTTGCTGATCAACGGGTCATAGAATATTTTCCATAGTAAGGGTGACATAGAGTCTTCTTGGTTCAAACCATCCTTGATTATGTACTTTTATATTGTTTCATATTTTGTAATTATGTTTGCTGTTCTGTTTGCTTGCATTTTTAAGATTATTTTTATCAGTGCTTATGAAATGCCTATTCTTTTTAGAGTTATTTCTAAGGCTCTTCTTCCTACTGAATCAAATGCTTTCTTTATGTCTTGTAGGAGAATCCACATCTCCTTTTTGTTAGTTTGCATATCTTCCATTATGTTTTGTAGGATTATTCATGGTTTACTTGTTGTTTCACCAGAGGTACCTGCCCAATTGTTTTCTTGTAGGATCTTTCCTGCTGTTAAAGCTTGATCTATTCCTTTTGTGATTATCTTTGAGAAGATTCTTCTTTCTGTTTCTATTAGTTATATTGCCTCAGTTTGTCCATTTGTCCCTGCCAATCCTCTATTTTTGAAATTGGATAGATTCATGAGTGCTTCCACTCCATTGGCATTTTCCTTTTTTCTAAAATACTGTAAAGCAAATTCTTCAATTTGTTGCACTCTTTTTCTCTGCAGTTCTTTAGCATTTCATATGCTATTTCTGATGCCCCTGGTGCTTTTCCGTTTGCTGTTCCTCTTATTACCTCCTTCAGCTCTTCTTTTGATATCAGTTCCATCAGTTTTGCTTTTTCCCTATCTCCTAATTTAACCATTAGATTTTTGTATTTCTTTAGCCAGTTTCTCCAGTAATCTTCTAAATTCTTCTTTCTGATTCTATTTTGCTGATCGAAGTGCTTCCGTGTTAGTTCCTTGACTTTTTCTTTTTCTAGTTTCATATGTCCTGTGACTTGGTCCTATACCCTATCAATTTGCTCTTTTGCTGTGTCACATGCCAAGATACTTGAAATTAGGTTTTTCCGCTTCTTGTTTTCTTGCCATTTCTCTGCTCTTTT